>RSEE01000152.1:0-114659 GCA_003971905.1 Moniliella sp. 'wahieum' | reverse complement strand
GCCTCGGCCTCGGCCTGACCGAAAGACAAAGCCGTTGCCTCCCCCGCAACCGTTCCCCCGACGGTCCCGGCGCACGAATCGCCCTTGGCACTTCGCCCTAGCCAGCCTCCTCCGCCAGTGGCCAAGCCCGCTGTTACTCCCACCCCAGCCGACCAGCGGGTGCCCTACCCCCCGTCGACCGCGCCAGCGCCATCTGCCTCCCCTGGGTACAATGACCGGACGCGGTATGAGCAACAACTGCCTGCCAGCTACTCGTCGCCGGGATCGACAATGCCTTCTTACTCGTCGCCTTCTTCCGGTCGCACCCATCCCCACGGGCCCCAACTGCCGCCCAGCAGTGGAATCGCCATACAACCGGCTCCCCAAACTCCCTCGGCACTTCCCGAGCCCAGTCCGTACACCAAGGCCGCGTTGCTCCCGTGCCCGCACCGGACTCGCAACTGGTGGTGGCCCAGCCGCCAGCGCCAGCGCCCGCACCAGCACCCGCGTCTGCACCAGTGGTCGATGTGTCCTCGGGTCTGGATGTGCCTGGCCCGACGGGGAAGCCGGTTACGTTGCAAGACTTTAACTTCCTCAGTGTGTTGGGCAAGGGCAACTTTGGCAAGGTCATGTTGGCCGAGGAGCGTGCGACGGGCGAGTTGGTGGCGATCAAGGTGTTGAAGAAGGCGTTTTGCATTGAGAATGACGAGATTGAGAGTCTGCGGAGCGAAAAGCGGGTGTTCCAGGCCGCGTCGCGGGAACGGCATCCGTTCTTGCTCAGTCTCCACTCGTGCTTCCAAACCGAGACACGTATCTACTTTGTCATGGAATACGTCTCGGGCGGAGACCTGATGCTTCACATTCAAACCGAGCGCTTCTCCCGCCAGCGGACCAAGTTCTATGCCGCCGAGGTGCTCCTTGCCCTGGAGTACTTCCATACGCAGGGCATTGTCTATCGCGACCTCAAGCTCGACAATATCCTCCTCAGCCTCGATGGCCACGTCAAGGTGGCAGATTATGGTCTGTGCAAAGAAAAACATGCACGCCGGTGCTACGACCAACACGTTCTGTGGTACCCCCGAGTTTATGGCCCCTGAAGTACGTCTCTCTCTCCCCCCCCCCCCTCCCCCCTTGTGCTCCCGTTAGATGTTGGTGTTAACCCGGTTTCGTTTGGTAGATCCTTCTTGAGCAGCCTTATACACGTGCCGTTGACTGGTGGGCGTTTGGGATCTTGCTGTACGAGATGATTCTGGGTCAAGCGCCGTTCCGGGGTGACGATGAAGATGAGATTTTTGATGCGATTCTGGAAGATGAGCCGCTGTTCCCGCTGCAGATGCCGCCGCACAGTGTGCCGTTGCTGATGCACCTATTGCAGCGCGACCGAAGAACGAAGAAACGGCTGGGCCGGGCCGGAGGATGCGGCGGAGATCAAGCGGCACCCGTACTTTGCCGATGTGGACTGGGACGCGCTCTATGCCAAACGGCTCGAGCCGCCGTTCAAGCCGACGCTCAAATCCAAGACCGACACCTCCTGGTTCGACACGGAGTTCACCAGCGAACGCCCCACGCTCACCCCCGTCAACTCGGTCCTCTCCCCGGCCGACCAGAACGAGTTTGCCGACTTTGATTGGACCATGCCGCGCCGCGCCTAATCCCCCCCCCCCTCGCCCGGGGCACGGCGTGCCACACGTCTCGGTACGAGCTGCACCAGACGCGAAACACAGCCCGGACAAGCCACTGTCCCGTGCTTCTCCCCCTTTGGCTGCGCCTGCTTGCCTTGGGGTACATTTTCCTCCTCCTTTTCTCCCTCTCCCTCTCCCTTTCCCTTTCCCTCCCTTTCGCTCTCGCTCTGTGGGAAGGCGAGGTGGCTCGGCTGGTAAGTGGTTAAACCTGTTCGCGTGTGCCGTTCTCAATCTACTTTTATCGGCGCTTGCCCTTCCTTTCCTTTGCTCTGCTCTTGCGTGCGTGTGTGCTCCATCGGTCGATCCGTGGCAGGTCGCGAGCGGCTCGCCTGGCCACGTGCCACGTGGGTCGGGCCCTGCGCTCGGCTGGGAGACGCGCCGATCGCGTGCGTCTCGTCCCCTCCCCGCCTCAGGGTCCGAGAGGTAGCTAGCTGGGATGAGATCTAGACGTAGACTACACCCCCCTTCTCTTGCCCCGCCACCCCCTCGAACTACGCCGACCCAAGCCAAGGCCCACCAAGGGGGGGTGGATGGCCAGGTGCACCGTTGCGGGTAGCAGGTGGCAGGGTAAAACTTGAAGCGAAGCTTGAAACGAAGCTTGAAGGTTGAAGGTTGGAGGGTGAAAGGTGAAAGGTGAGCGGGGAAAGGAGAGGTGGGGCTGTGCATGGGACGCCTATAGGCAGGGGGGGGGCTACTGCTGCTCCGTCTGGCTGCCATCGACGAGCCCCTCGCCGCGCTGTGCAACGCGGAACGTGGAACGAGAACGAGAACGAGAACGAGAGAGGTGATAGCAGGGCCGGAACGTTGGGCTGTGCTGCGCCTTGGGCCGGCTGACGACGGTTTGGTTTGGCCCCGTAAGTGGCAAGTCCGAACCGGGGGGGAGAGGGGCATCAGGGTATAATTGCTTATCTTGCTACCGCGGGAGAAAGGGGACAGCAACCTCCCACGTCGGGTGGCAAGGCGGGAGGTTAGAGCTGTATATACTAGTATCGGAAGGTAAGTATACTGTGGTTCCCTCGCCTCGTATATATCTCCCAAAACCCGGGGCAGCGACTCTCGAGAGAAAAAGAGGATACACAGGTTTAAGAGGTGGGCATGGCTGAACCAGAACCCATCTCCGACCACCTCATTCCGCTCCTTCCGGCATCCTCAAACCATCGTTGCCACGTAGAGCAAAACTGGCGGCTGGAAATGTTCTTACTATATGCGGTGGCGGGAGCACGGCTATAGTTGTGTTGCCTTTCCTACACTGCTGAGAGGGAAGACGTTACACCGTAACCCCGCCATGATTTTCCAATGCTTCCTTCCTTAGGATTAGCCTGCTTGGACAAGGCTTTGATCTCCTGAACCGCTGAATACCACTACACTGGCGTTCCTCTCCTCTTCCTCGCAACAAAAGGGAGGTCGCGGGGAGAAAGTTTCGGTTTGAGCTTGCTTCTCGCTTGGGGAGACATGTTTCCTCTCCCATCCCACAGGGAATGGGAAGTGGCAATAGCCATATCCGCAGTAGCGTTGCCCTTATTGTTGTTGTCGGGAACAGTGCCCAGGACAACAAAACAGTAAGAAAGGGTTGCAACAGGGTGCGCTGCGGGTCAGTCCATCGACCACAGTAGTTGATTGATGTAAGAACAACCAGGATGCTAAGCGACCCCCGCGGGGCTTCATCTTCAACACCGAAGTTGAGCCCTCCAATTGCTGCCAGGACTGTGCCCTGTTCTCCTCGTGTTTGCGCACCGACAGAGGCAACACGAGAAAAACGGAACTGGGTGCCCACCAGCAGTTGCCCAACATCATCGTCACTGGTATAAAAAGATGGAACGTTGCAGGATGGCTCGTCACACCGCGGGCCCCGGACTAGAACCCGTCCCATGGTTTAAGGGCGATTTCCTTTGGAGTGGAGAAGGACAGGCCATTCACGATTGATCGAACCCGAACACTACTGGCAGATCCGAAGGGAACTATAGCGACGACGAGGTGAGGCCTATCAATTGGGGTATCGGCTCGGGTGGCAAAAAAGGGTGAGTATGCGCCGAAACAAGCCAACCCTTCAGTTGCCGTAGGCAAAACAAAGACAGGTTAGGACAGGTTCCGTCTGAGGCAGAACAACTCACCTCTTATAGGATCGCCGCGGGATCCGTACAGAGAAGGCAGAAAGCTGGACATCGACGGCAATGGATGCCCGGTCGAAAAAAATACGGGAAGAGACCAAGAGGGGGTTGCTGGAAGCAGGTCGGAGGGACAACTGGTTCGCAAGTACTAAGAGTAACGCACCGCGGAGTTGTCTGGCAGGTCAACGATGCATTGGAAAAGGATGGTGTACAAGGACTAAAGACGAGAGAAACAGACGGAATGTGTGGACGAGAAGAGACAAAGACGAAATTCGCCGCTAGGAGAGCAAAGGAACTGACGGATCAAGGCTATACATGCAGGATCTAGAAAGGATAGACAACACAACGAAGAAAGAAAGGGAAAGGAGTCGAGATTACTGTCTCCCAGAAAGAAGCACAAACTAAGTAAGAAAAGGTTCCCACACTCAGCCAGAATCGGGAACAGTCAAAACGAGAAAAGTGCTCAAGCTAATAAAGGGCAGAGGTTCTCCGCCCTCGGCTATAAATCGGGTAAAGGCATGAGGGGAGAATCTCAAACGAAAACGAGACGCTCGACGTCCAGATCCGGTGGCTCGACTCAGAGCTGACGTGCGTACAAAACTAAAGACCAAAATAGTTGAAGTATGCTAAAATCATGCAGGGACGCAGAAGCTCGCGTACAGATCCCCTCAGCCGCACGAAAACGGGACTTGATCCCATAGCTGCATAGATCGAGATAGAGATGGGAACATGCTACGTTTGGACATAACGGATTACATGGGTTCGTTCAACGTCCGAACAAGCTCGGCCGAGCTCGGCCGGGCTCGGCTACCCCCACCCTCGCCCGTTACATGGGTCTTTTTGCTCGACAAAAGTTGGCCCGCGCACTTCGCACTCGATGGGAAAATGTGCTTTGAAACTTGCTCGTCGCATTTTGGTCAACTCGGAAAAGCAAGCTAGGCGCCAGATCATGACCGATGATGGATGATCGATGAGATGGCATGGGTGGTTTCAAATTGCAATGCCCGGCTGCTGGCCTCGGCGACGCAAGGGCCCGTCGGAGATTGCGGGCGGGGATGCTTGCGCGTGAATGCAGAATGGAGGATCGACTCGTCCTGCGAAGCTCAACCCCCGCCGCCCTCGTTTTGCGCAGCTCGTCCTCGTCTTCGTCCTCGTCTTCGTCCTCGTCCTCGTGCCGTCCTGCGCACGATGGGTGCCGTCGCGTATGCCCTCCCCGCCGCCAGCGCCGCAGCGGACACTGCACCATCGCCGATGATGCCCCCCTGTCCAACGCCCTTCACTCGTGCCCCCTCCGCCCGCCGCCTCCCCCGCGCTGTCCCCCGAGCAGCGCCACTACCTCGTCAGCTCCCTCGTCTCGCTTCAACTTGGCCGCGAGCTGGACGACCTCATGCGTCCTGGCCAGCTCGCCCTCTACGGACCGCCCTTTGCCCCCGCCCCCGTCTGCACCCCTGCGCCGAATGGGGACATCAGGAGGAGCAAGAACCCAACGCCCACACGCACTCTCATGGACGGCCAGCGTCATCCTGGTCCCGAGCCCATCATCTTTCGATTTATCTTCCACGCGTCCCTCAAGGTTTCCCCTTTCTCGATTCGCTCCCCGACCGATTCTGGCGGATGCGCATCCAGGCCCTTGCTGACGACCTGGCCATCCGCCAAATGTCATCGCCACTGGAGCGAGGAATGATGACTCTGCTTCGCTACCGCCTCCTCATGGCAGCTGATCTTGGATCCCATTTCTTTTCCCGTGGTGTTGGTATTGCGGACGAGGTGGGAGGTGAGCAAGAGGGGGAGGGCCAGTTTGAGTCCAGCACACCTTGGAGAGCTCGCATCAAACGTGGCTTGGCCCGCCCCGCTCAAATCCCCCCTTCTCTTCGAGCCCGGATCGACCACCTCTTCCCTTTGGAATCGGGGCCCCAAGGACAGATCTGGCACCGCGCAGGTCAGCATGCACGACAGCAAGCATGGGACTGGCGAGCGTTTTGGGTAGAATGCATCGAGGAGCCCGGGGGATGCGACATGCTTGGGCCTCGCTTGCCACGCCCCTGATCCGTGATTTGCCCCCCAGCAAACAGAACGTGATTCGTGTCGTGCGCGAAGGCCTTGCCAACCTGTTGCTTCAGTTGCTCATGTTCGAACCCGAGAGTGATCTCATGTTCCGCTCCCTCAAAAATGGAGTAGCGAGCTTTCCGTTTTGGGCGGTTCGCCAGGTACTGCGCTCCCCCTCGGCTGTGGGGATCGTGCAGGGATTGATCTCGCTCCTGTTAGCTCGGCCTGCCGGGACACAGAGTGTGATCCAGCGCATTGTGCGCAACAACTTTGCTCGGGAGCACAAGCTGTTCGAAACCACCCGAGTCGCACCCGTCGCCAACAGCATCCCTGAAAAATACGAGTCCTACGCGAAGCTTGTCAAGGCATATGTTCACACTGTCTCACCCGCTGAGCGAGAGGCTGTCGTGGCGAAGGCCCGCAGCGAAGGGATCGACATTTTGACAGTCATTCTGCTCCGTGGGCTACGAAATGGAGCAGAGCAGGCGGACGAGGAGGCCCATGTATGGCGGATGCAAGCGTCCTTTGCCCGATCCCAATATGTTGGTCACCTGAATGCCGCTAACCCCGTTGCGAGCGATCAGGTCAAAGCGGCGGCTGCCAAGGATTTTCAAAGAGCAGGAACTGTAGGCGGCGAGCCGCTTCGTCCCTTGACCAAGGAGGAGGGAGCAGGATGCACTGGCCTTTGCTCGGCTCAAGTTGTTACTTCGGGAGGTATTCTACGCTCGTGACTTGCAGAACGCCAATGACGCCATGAAGTCAGGGCTTGTACCCGGGCTGATCAAAGACTTGCTCAACGCATTACTTCCCGTCTGTGCCTTGGCAGCGAAACGAGCCCATCTTGCGGACCGGCTGGGGGACGTTCAAATGTTTCTCGAGGATTTGATCGCCACACGGGAGCGAGGGGATTCGACCCGCGAGATTTGGTCGGCGTTGATTGCTCGTCATGAGCAAAATTTGTGGACATTACTCCATGAGCTCAGCTGCATCCCCGAGGTGGCCGATCCCATTTTGGCTTGGTGTGAGCGCGGATGTGCCTTCATGGCTACCTCTGAAACGGACGGTCTGCACTCTCCGTCTTCGGGTTCTTCGCCTCATGTGAGCTCGGAGAAGGGCAAAACTAAAATTGAGGTCAACTGTGACGGACTTCTCAACACACTGGAGCCAACGATGCGAGCCGGGGTGATGCAAGAGTTGGACGCGCTGGTCAACTGGAGTGTTTGGGACCATGTTCGATCCGAGCTGATTGTCCGTAGGGGGTTCATCCTTGCCCACCCGGATACTCATCCACCTGCAGGGCTAGGAAGGGAGGCTTGTCCCCACTGGATGGATGCGCTGGTACGCAACGTGGATGGGATGGTGACTCGTTTGATGACTCAAAGCCAAAACGATGCGGATGTGGCACCAATGACGCCGTTTTCGGGGCTTTGCGTTTCGCCTGCCCGGGGTACCGAGTCGAAGACGGATCCTCGCCACTGGTTCGATTCGTTTGATCCGTGTGGGCAGCATCTTCTCGCTGAAGGGCCTGATCGCGTGCAGGTGCACTACACACCGATCCACACGATTGCTCCCCCACCTGCCCTGCTATATACCCGCACTCTGTTGCCCGCCTTTCTAAGCTCTTTAAAAGAGGGAATGCCTTCCTATATTTGATTCGACCATTGATATAATCAATGATGATGTACGAGCTTACTATCGTTCTCATGATGCATGATGCCCGCCATGTTCCTTTGAGCCCAGTCGCGCTTTGGAGCATTAAGTTGCCTCCCACTTTTGTCCTTTTCGTTGTACCATCATCCTTGCGTCAATCTATGTTTGAGACCCAGGCATTTCCTAGCTTACCAGCTGTCGTCTTAGTCCAGCTTCAATCCACGGTGAAACCAGCTCTTGGTCGTCTGTATCCTCTCGACGGGGCATCCATTTCCGTCGAGAAGTTCAATGCCCAGTATTACCTATACGGATCTCATTGCGATCCTTGACGAGAGAAGAGAGTCCAATAAGTGCTGCTTAGGACCTGTCCCATCAGTATGGCGACTTGTTGCTGAGAATGTCCGTCGGTAGGTGAGGAAGGTGCCCGCGAGGGCGATGGGAACGCCAACCTGTGGACGAAAGGCAGATCTGCTTGGACGTGATGAGCAGCAACTCCCCCTCCACATATGTCTCTTTCCTCCAAATCAAAAATAGAAGCACTGGCGGTCGCACCGATGCGGACGAGAGAGCCCGACTATCTCATTTTAGGACCAGAGACCACAGCGACGAAAATGGGATAGGGGCCCGGGGCGGGTCAGCATTCCCTACTAGGCCTCATTGGCGCGCGGGTGCACTATACAATACCCAATGTGTGGGGGGAAGTCACGGTGAGCGCCGACAACGTCGGCGTGGGTTTTCCCTCGGGCAAAGTCTGACATTGTGCGTGTTCAGCTCAGTACTGAGGCTCCCAGTCTTCAGCCTGAGGGCGAAGCAGGTGCAATAGGGTCTAGATCGACCACAGCTACATATGGTTTCCGAAATAGAGACGAAGAGTAGGGGCGGGCGGCAGCCCCAGGGGCGTCCCAACCCGCGCGGGGTCCAGTACGATATACTTCTGGTGTAGACGCAGCGTTCCTTTGCCCCTCCAGTGCTCAAGCTCAAGCTTCCAAAAAGGCGCTCGGGAAAACTAGCTTCAAAAGCTTCAAAATTAGTTGTGCAGCCATGCTCTGTGATGAAGATGGGTAGTCATCCGATAGCACTTCCTCGTGTGTCATCCATGTCATCAGACACCGTGCATGATTAATGGTTCGATTAATGAATGGAGTGGCGGCTGGGGGGAGCTGCGGCCTGTATGTGACAGGATGTGACACTATGTGACACGCGTGACTGGCGCTGGAGCTGGGACACGCCCACAGACGGGCGATTGGGGCGCCATGCAGGGCCCCTGCTGCGCCTGCGCACGGCAGGGCAGCTGGTGATCATATTCAAGTGGCACTAGTGACATGTCAAATTTCAAAGCCTATCTAATCGTGCAGCGTGGAGCTGAAACTTCGTAAAGCCCGATGGGTGACCCAGATGGCGGGCGATCGGTGCTGCTGCTGCTACCAGCTGCTGCGGTGCATCGGCCAGGAGGCCGCTCAGACCGAAGAAAGACCGAAAGTTGAAAGATGAAAGCATCTCTGTCCGCTGTCCATCGCAACCTTAACCCATAAACCCAAGTCACCACCACCTGCCCTATGCCTCACCACTCCCCTCCTCACCCCCCCCGGCCAGTGCGTCGTCTGCGCCCACCCCTTGTCCCCCACCCTTGTCCCCCCGCCCATGCCCCCGCCCATGCCCGCCATCTTTGCTCTCGTCCGAGCCACGCCGGCAGCAGCACGGTGTGGATGCTGATCGGTCTGTTCTCGTCCCGGCTGCCTCTGCATCTGGCACTGGCACTGGCACTGGTCCAAACACCAACACCAACACCAACACCGACACCGACACTAAGAAGAAGCGGCGCGTCCTGAACGCATGCACGCGCTGCGCCTACAAGAAGATAAAATGCGACGGCAACAAGCCCTGCTCCGGCTGCAGCAGCATTGGATGTGGCGACCGGTGCCAGTTTAACCCCCATCCCAAAAAGCGCGGCCCCCCCAAGGGCTATTGGGCGGCCCAGCGAAAAATGCGTGAGGATGCCCAGGCCAGTAAACGCTCCAGTGGACCTGATCCGTCTTTCGCAGACAAGGCCAGCGCGCCCACCCGTGGCCACGCACGCAAGCGCCGCTGTACCGCTGCCGCCCCGGCGCCTGCTTCCGCCCCGGTGCCTGCTTCCGCTCCTATCGAAACCCCTTCTCCCCCAGTGCCTGCTCCCGCCCCTAAGGATGCCCCTTCTCCCCCGGTACCTCGGCCACATCCTAGGTTACCGCCCGTAGCAGAAATGCGCGGATCTTCCCTGCCGCCTCCCCCCACCAGCCAACCCGGCCGACCTACCCCGGCTGCGCCTGAGCCATCACCCAATTCCTTTGGTCGTTTTGGCCTCAATCCTCCCCCCTTGGCGGTGGTGGAAGAGGGCCCTAGGCAAGACCCCAAAGTCATCACCCCACTCGAATCGCGTCTGATTGAGATCTATATCGCCTTTATCCACGACCACTGGCCTCTGCTGGCTCCCAACGTTCTCTTTGCTCCTAGCCTGGGTGTCGAACCCGATCCTGCATCCGCCCGGGCAGTTCCTGCCCCTGCGTCTGCCCGCCATCAAACCCTCTCTTCCTACATCGCTTCACTCAAGGAGTCCATTCCGTTGCTCTTTCAGTTGTTATGTTGTGCGGCCGCCAATACCCTCACACAAAACAGCTCGCCCAAAGGAGTCGACCCTGTGGCAGGCATACCTGTGCAACCGGGAGACATTGTGACGGAGGAAGATTTGGACCGGTTAGTGGACAAGTGCCGAATCGCACTCATGTCCTATGCCCACATCCGTGCCATCTGGGTTGCCCAAGCCCTCTTCTTACTGGCCATGACGGACTACTCGGCAGGGCGCATCCACCAAGGGTGGCAGTCCACTGGCCTCGTGTGTCGCCTTGTGCTCGATATGAATCTTCATCGAAAGCAAGGCGAAATGGAAATGGAACGGATGGTGCGCCTCACCGACCGAGGATCGCATCAACCTTGGACCGACCCAATCGCTTGGTACCAAGCATGGTGACCGACGCTATTACCTTGGAGGAACAAGCTTACGCGCAAGAAGAACGGGCCATGTACGCTGCTGCAGGCGCCTATACGCTGGAGGAAATCATCCTGGTCCGGCGTCGGGTCTTTTGGTGCTCGTTTGTACTGTATGACTGGCTGCGGCCGGCCTTCCTACCAGTCTACCTACCTTGGCCACCAGAGCCGTATTGACCTGCGTTTCTTTTTGTCCCCAGTGACAAGTTCATCTCGGTCTTCACGGAGCGCCCTTGTATGATCCGCCGCGCTCAGGTGGATGTCGACCTCCCTGCCCCCACTGGCTTGGACGTCACCCAACCGTGGCTCACAAAAAGTAGTGTCATGTTTGTTCTGCCCACGGTGATCCCTGAACTCAAGGGCGTGCCTGCTCGGATCGATGTGTCCTTCTCTGTCGTCTCGCAACTTTGTGTCATCACCGAGCACATCCTCGATCTTCTCTACATACCAACCCTGCAGCCCACCTCACCTGGGTCTGTGTGGACCCCGCCCAGAGACACTACATCCCTTGGCATATTCAGGGGATCAGCTGAGCAGAGTCCGATGGACACAGACCAGGATGGGGAGGCGGGTTCCCGCTGGCTATCCGATTCTTTGGCCTTGTGGGATGCAGGCGAGGGAGGCGACGGCGCCGGGCGAGCTGATCTACAACAGCGGCTGAGGGAAAGCTATCTGCGCATCATGCGTATGCTCACCCAACTGTCTGAGAACATGCCCCCATCGATCCGCACAGAACGGATGCCATTGACCTATGCCCAGCCGCCGGCGCCCGATGCCAATCCCCTACGGCCTCCCGAGCTGTTCGTCATGCCTCCCCGACATGCCGGTGCACCCCCCAGTTTCCTTAGCGTGCGCGCTTGGACCCACCTCAACATCCTCCTCCTCCACCGCCTTTTCATTGTCCAGCCCCACCTACTCCACTTTGACCTTGAAACGCTGCGCAAATATGGATTCGCGCCCCCCGTCGCGGCTGAACGGCCTGGTCAAGACGCGCTGCGGTCCACAAAGGACCCACGAGCAATGGCTCGTCCCCCGGCCCAAACCATACCCAGCCCGCCCCTCACGGTACGATGGGCAGGTCCGATGAGGTGGCATCCCGAGTCTCACCCGCTGTGCCAACTACGCCAACCCGACCGGGACTGAAGGTGAGCATTACCAGTCTCCTGGTAGAGCAGCATCGGCAGACCATCCGGCCAACTGCACCTCCCCGTCCTGCTGCCCCATCATCCTCGCCGAGCCACAATGCTGTCGATCCAAAGACGGTTGCCAACCCCACCTGTCGGCCAACATTTTTCCTCCCCCTCTCCCATGCGGCGCAGGTGAGCATCCAAGCGGCGGCGGAAATTCTGGACATTGCAGATGCGTACAAGGCCCTGTACCCGCCGCGCAAGCTAGCCAGCGTCTGGGTCTACATGCTGTTTGAGGCCGGTACCATCGTCTGCTCCTTGAGCCCCACCTGAGCTCGGGTGCCTCCTCGTTCCGACCGAGCCAAGCAGATGCAGTGTCGGGAGCAAGCGGCACTACGTCGGCGACCATGCCAACAGTTGACCCTGTTCAGATGAAACAGGCCTCCGATACGGCAGCTCGTTGCCGGGCCCTGATGGCACGTTGCTTGGCTTCGCTACAGGAGATGGAACTGTCTCATCCTTTGGCAGGCAAACTGGTTCGCATCCTCCACTCCTTGTCCGACGTGGCGGCGGAGGTGGATATGGCAGAAACGCTTTCGGTCCCTCATCCTGCTCCCACAGCCCCTGCACCGCCCTCTACGGCGCCCAACCCTCCAACCCCTGTCCGCGCGTCGGCTGTGTCGTCCCTGTGCGACCCAGGAAGGGAGACCAGCGCCTCGGAGGGGAACCAGCCCCCTCCCCTGGCCAACCCGCTCGTCCAACTCCGCCTCCTCTTGCCCAGCCACATGCTGAGCTGGACATGATGGCCAAGGCGACAAGAGGACAGTGTGGCAGCCATTTTGGTCCCAGATGCCGTTTGGTGGCAACTGGGATTCCTGGCGCTCCTTCTTTACCCGCCTGAGCTAACCTCCGGCTTGGCCCGCCCCTCTGGGAGCACCGGTGACTGTTCTTTCCCCTACCTTTTCCCACTACTCCAATGAGCTGCCGGGGTCCTCAGCCAGGGTCCCCCTTGCTCTAAGGCTGCCTCGTGCAACTCTGCCCCTCTGGCGTCCTACTTCGTCCAGCCCCTAAATGTGGATGTGGTTAGTTAGGCGCTGTGGCCGGTGTGCCCAATCACAATAGTCCGTCATCTTGGTCATCTTCTTTCCCATCCTCTCTCAGTTTCCAAAGGTTGCATTCGTCTGGCCTCAAAAGTCCCCCCCCCCCCCCCCACTCCTATGATATATGACGCCAGAGACAAAAACACTTCTTTTCCTCTCTCTTCCCTTGCTGTTGGGGGTCCCCCAATGGGGCTAGGTTCAGGTAACGGTGTTCTCCCGCGCATTTCGTCTTCCTTCCTTCTCTCTGCGGCCGAGCCAACGAGGCTGAGTGGTTCGGTCGGCTCTTCTACTCGCTCTTTGCATAGTTTCAACTGTCTTCTCTGGCCCTTGTCTCGCACCTTCACTTTGTTGTACCTCCTGCTGCATGCACGGTTTTCCCAGTCCTTCATTTCCCTCTCCTAGTCCCCCCCCGCCCGCCCACCTCACTGTGCTCTCATCCCGAAACCAAAAAGTTAGCCCACATTAAGGCCCTTGTAGTGGCCACTCCTTCCATGCAAAAAGCAGTTGACATCTCTCATCCATGAGCATGTACAATAACCGTTGTAGCAGTCTGCGATCTCCTCGCTTACGACGGCTTTTACGGGCCCGGCAACCACGCCCCGAAGGAAGGATGGCCATCTCATCCGGGATAGCTATAGAGGAGGTTTGAAAAGAAGAAGAATTGATTTGTTTTCTCAACAATAGTACTCACGTTGGGATAAAAGATGCATGGGAAGAAAGAGGTTGAAGCCATAGTATGGACGCTCGTTCGCGTTCCCCGCATTCCCTACGACGGCAACGCGGCCGAGCTCACGCAAACAGCTAATCGCACCACACAATCGGGATGGCCGATCATGTGGGTTATGAGAAGGATCCAGGGAATTTAAGGAAAAAATGCTGCCCGCAGAATCGCACTCGCTCCACCACCACACCGTGGACGGATGCTATCCATCGTATGCTCAGCTCCCGCTGATGGGCGTGCTTCACGTGCCAGCTCACGCCAGCGCCGCCAGCTGGCTCGTCGCATTGCACTGCCCCGTGGGAGGACGGTGTGGTTGGGGGTACCGGTAACGCCCGTGGACAGGAACGTGGTTTGGCTCGGGCCCGGGAAGGAGAGGTTGAACGAGACGGGTGCGGTTGCGTTGGCGTCGATCAGCACGAGACCAAACGCGCCGGGGAGACAAAGGCAACCTCGGCTTCGGACAAAGTGGCATTGGCCACAGGCAGGGTGGCGTTGGTGCCGTTGGACGAGGTGGCGTTGGAAGCGTCGAGAGAGAACTGAGCCAGACCGAGGTGATGTACGCCCAGCTGAGAAATGAAAAGAAATGCACAAGCAACGTAGGTTAGCACGGCCCTTCCGCGATGAACACAGCCGAAGGCAATTCAAGCAAGGGAGAAACATACTAAGACGTAGACGCATTGACGTGACCTGCATCGTAGCCCGGCGAGAAGAGAGAGAAGGTCACATTGCCCGTCGGTTCAAACCCATACAGAACCGCCACCCCGGCCGCGCTCGAAGTCACATTGACATCTTCCGAAATCGACCAGCACTCAAAGCCAGTCTGGTTGGTCTCCGTGGTGGTGAGGGCAGTAACGTTAATCGCGGTGCCGGTGGAAGAGTTCCCGGGCCGGCCCGTGGGCAGCGGGCCGAGACCCGAGGACGTCGCGCTGGCCGAACCGCTGAAGGATGCGCTGGAAGACCGACCACTGGACGACGAACCGTAGGCACTCGAGCTGGACGCGGAAGGAGACGACGCGGACGAAACCGAGGCGGTGCTCGTGGCGCTCGAGAACGACGAGTCCGAGCCGGACCCAGCTTGTGGCAACGCGGCCACCTGGCCAGCGACCAAGGCGGACGCAACAAGCGCGCTTAGAAAGGTCTTGGAGAACATGGTGGCAGAGGTCGGGTGGAAGGGCGGTGGTAGAAAAGTGGCGACGGAACAGGGCTGAGGCTGGGGGGGTGGAAAGTATCATTCTGTGACGGAGAGAGTGCCACCGTTTTATATATGCTCGTCGTGGCAAGGAGAGGCGAGGAAGAAGGAGGGAGGGGGGCTGTGTGCGCGTTGCTCAGCCCTGCTGTTCTTCCCACCCCGCTGAGGGGGTTCTCATCTGCGCTTTGGGCAGTGGGCTGGCTAGCTAGGGGGGGCCTGTGGGCGCGTAGGGGGCAGGTGGGTGCGGCGGAGATCGAGATATGCATCAGCGCACGCATCAGCCGAGAGAGTACGACCTGGGCAGTGTCGCGATGGGCCCTGGCGGGGCGTGCTGGGAGGGAGGGCAATGGGTGAGAGTGAGCTTGGCACGTTCGCTGGTCATCTTTGCCTGCGCCATGCCGATGGCGAGCAGGGGGCCGTGCGAGGCGACGGCGGTGGTTGGGCAAGTGCAATGCAAGTTATATGACATGATGACAGACGACCGGAGCCGTCCAGCGGCGCAGACTGCCCCCGTGCGGGATGGGACAATGGCGCGGTGACACTGGGCCTGCGCGTGGTGTGGCGGCGGTGGCTGGCCGCACCGCACCTGTTTTCCCCCCGCAATGACCTCATCCCGAGCCGTGGCCGGCCGGCCGGCGCACGACGACACTGCGAGTTTAATTACCCCATGCGCAGCAAAGTAAAGCTTGCCGCTTCCAGCTTCCCAATTCCGTCGTCTTCCACAGTTCCAGTTTTCAGGCTTCAGGGAAGCCTCAGGCTAGCTTCAGCTTCGCGGAGGCCGCTCAGCCTCCGGCCGCGCAGCGCCTCACTGCGCCAAGAAAACATTCTAACGCGATGGAACCAACTCATCGTGCATCACGCGTGTTTCATTATGCCACACGTCATCAGGATCCTCAGTCCACCTCCGTCAAAAAGCACAGCCGTCGTCAAAGGCAAGGTTGGTCAAAGCACCGCGGACAATCCGATGCGCATCATGCGTTGGGGCGGATGCTGAGCCGAATGTTGTTGACCACCAGTGGTCTAGAGCCCATCGGCCTTCAGTGACACGTGGCCCGATCCACACAGTGCACCGGGGCAGTGAGTTCCGACCCTTCCACGGGTTTCCACTGGCCTCCAGGCCAGGAGCCTATCAAGGCCCATAGCTCTAGCTCTCCTTAGCTCTTGAATGCCATCTCCATCGACCATCGCCAGCATCGCTAGCTAGGCCTGTGACAGAGCTACAATCTGAAGCACCCCACTGGCGCAAAGGATCAATACTCAGCACCACCATCGGCGCCCACCGTCACCACCACCACCCCAACGCCACCATCGGCACCACACACCAACCAATTCAAAAAAAAAACAAAGGAAAAATCAGCCACCATGCCCCGAACTGGAAGAAAACACCCCTCCTCCCGAAGTCTCTGTCATCGAAGAGGCGCAGGACATCGACGACGAACCCACCACCCCTGTCTCCGACCCGACCTGGCAACAGGCCCTCACCGACGTCAGAGACAACCTCCTCGCAAGCACCCGCGCGTTCAAGCCCACCAGCGCTGACAATCTCCGCTCCACATGCCGCTCGTTCGCTACGGATGCACACACGGCGGCGTATGGACCGAAGAGCAAGAAAACACCGGGCGGAAAGGAAAATTGGATCTACACGCTCACCCTCGCGTTGGAGAAATATGTATTGGCCGTTGAATTCACGAAGCCGCAAAACACCCGTGAGGCCCTTGCATCCGCGAGTGAGGACATGGCCGAGCTTCGCCACGCTGAGAAACGCGCGTCAAAAGAGATCGAGCGTACCAACGCGACGCGCAAGGACGCCTTCCGCGACCCACCGAATATGTGCTCTGGGAGCCCTCCATCCTCAACATCCTGGACCGCATCCACCCCGCCGCGAAGGACATCGTTCGCTCCGGTCCATCGTCACCACACTACGACTCGTCCCTCGATCTACGCCTCCAGAACCTTCTGTGGTCCCACCTCCCGAACGACGTTCAATCTGCCATTATTGCACAGGACAACGTTGACACGTCAGCTGACTTGCTCCGTGCCCTGCGAAACAAATACGGTACGGTCGACTGCAAGACGTATCATGAATTGTCCAGTCGCTTTCACCACTGCTACCAAAACCGGCGCAGCGGGAGCGAGTTCCTATCTGAAATGGGGACGCTCCGCAACCGGATCAGCGCAACCACACCGATGTCGGACGAGCAATTCCGCCGTATCCTCGTCGGGGCCCTCCGCGACCCTGGTGACCGTCGCCGCCTAGAGCACATGACTCTGGCGGAGACAATGCAAGACGTGGAGAGAATCCCAGCGGACCCAGAGTACAGAATTCCGTACCGGGGCCGTCACCCCCGGACCGCCAACTCGGGCGCTGGCAAACACGACAGCGCGGGATCCCAGCAGCATAGCGGGGGTCCTCCTGCGGTGCATCTCCCCGTAGGGGGGTGCTCTTGCGAGAAAGCCGTCCGGCCACACCGGGGTTCCTTCGAACAACAAATGGCACCGCAACAGCTCCGCGCGAGCGCACATTGCCACCGAAGACGACGTCTCCGAAGGGGAGACCCTGTCTGTGGACCTTGCCCTATCTGACAAATAGGAACTCGCGGGCAACCAGGACATCCAGTCTCGTCACGACTCGGGCGCGGATCCTAGCATCTGGAAGGATCTCAGGGTATTCAAAACCCTCAAGCCCAGCAACCGCTCAATCGAAATCGCTGATGGAAAACATATTAAAGCCAGTGGACGCGGAACATGTAGCATCGGTATCAAGTGTACCGACGGCAAATGTATCCATGTAGACCTACCCGGCAGTCTATACGTCCCCGGCATAGCAAGCAATCTCACGAGCGTAGCGCAAATAAGTGACGCAGGCCACGCATCCTGGTTCGCCCCCCACCGAAAAGGTATCTGGTTAAATGACAAGCATGGCAAATATCACCAAATCGCGGATTCCTCATACAAGCTGAACATCGTCCCGAAACCGACACCCACAAACGAACACGCGGCCAAAGCTGCCGTCGCCACCCAACACACCGCAGCCAACACCATCGAGCACGTCATGTACGTTCAACCAACAGTACAACCACGCCGCTTAGACCTACTCCCGACACTAACCGCCAACGCGCGAGCGAGCCTCCGCGTCAGCCCTGCCCAAATCCGACGCATCCGCCCCTTCTGGCATTGTCCCACCTGCACAAAAGCTCTGGCCAAAGCGCCCAGCCACCCTTCGCGCCACGGCCGCCGCATTTCGGAACGTCCTTTCGAAGTACTGCACGCCGACGTAGTCGACCTCCCTCGCATCACTGGCATGGGACATGGATACGCCCTGGTCGCGGTTGATGACTGGAGCCGTTACACCTTCGCTGTTCCCCTAAAGACGAAAGGACAAGCCACGGCGGAGCTGAAAAAACTCATCACCCGCGAGCAACGCATCGGAAAGGACGTCTGCTTCGCATCTTGAAGACAGACAATGCCCCCGAGCTCACCAGCGCACTCCGTCCGTTCCTGAATCCGAAGGTATCACGACGGAAACCACCATACCAGGCCAAAGTCAATCAAATGGGGTGGCCGAGCGAGCCATCCAGGCAATCACCACACGCGCGCGCCAACTCATCATCGCCTCGGGCCTCCCGACATCAAACTGGTGGCAGGATGCCTTGCTGGCAGGGTGCTGGACGCACAACCTCATGCCACCGACATCTCCACGCCAGGGCACACAATCTCGGGCTGAGCTGTACAAGGGGTCACCCCCACCGCTGCCAATGCACGCCTTCGGATCCTTGGCGTACCTTCACCTGGCCCAGGACCAACGTGACCATAAGCTCAGTCCGCGGGCTGTCGAAGCCATGCTCGTCGGGTACGACGCGTCGAGGTACAAAGGGTTGGCGCTGGGCTGTGTACGACCCGTCCATGGGCACGTTCCGATCCCAATGGGCAAAACCATACAAGTGGACCCAGCGCCAATACCACGAGGTTTTCCCCGACCGCTTTCCGCCTGACGTATCTCGCTTCCCCGCTCAACCCCTGCCTGACAGAACTATGACTGACACTGAAACCAAAAAGGGAGAAGAAAAATGAACAAAATTGAAGTTGCAAATCCCAACAACCACCGAGAATCAACACTGATACTGACGCGACCATCGCAAGACAAAACGACACCCATCCAACCACCCCCACCACCAGACGGTACCCCGCCCGGACCCACCAGCGCCGTTTTGACCTTGACTGGGCACAGCTCCCCGTAGCGGACGACCTCATGATGGTGACTTCCACGCACACGCTGCCGCGCTGCCTCCGGTTCCCCTCCCTGACGGTAGTCGTAGTCCTGCGATCGGCCTACGCTTCCCACTGCCCGACACTGCCCTGCCGCGTACAGCGACGGTCTCCATCCGCCTGAATACAAGGCGATGATCGCCCTTAGCGAGCCAGGGCCGCACGAGCGCATCCAGCTCACCAAGGACGGAGTACCTGTTGCACCCAAGACAATGAAGGGCCTCCAATCACACCCCTCATTCGAACCAGTGCTGGAGGCGATGCGCACGGAAATCGACACCCTAGCCCGCTACGGCACATTCGAAGTCGTCACGCCCCCTCCAGACGCGCAGCTGCTGATTGGTCTGTGGCGCATCAACACCAAAACGGACGCGGACGGAAATTTCCTACGCTACCGAGCCCGTCTCGTTGCCGGGGGCCACCAGCAGGATGCTGACACATGGGGACAAACATTCGCCCCTGCCGTGCGCACTCCTGCCATCCTCAGCCTTATCGCCCTTGCTGGAAAGTTCGGCCTCCACCTCTTCACTGCTGATGTGCACTCTGCCTATTTGAACGCTCCCCTCACGGAAAAAGTGTACCTCCGCCCACCCCCATTCTTTCCCGAGGAAAAAGGCAAGGTCTGGCGTCTCCGGAAAAGCCTATATGGCCTCCACCAATCCGGCGCAAACTGGGCGGTATTCATCCGTGACTTGCTCCGCGGAGACATGGGTTTTGTACAATCTCTGGCTGAGCCGTGCTTGTTCATCCGACCCCGTAAAGGCGACACGGTCCTCCTTGCCGTGCACACCGACGATCTTCTCATCGCCTGCACGTCTCACGCACGCTACGATTCCTTCCTCACTGAGATCAACACCCATATCGAGGTGCGGGGAAACGGCCCCCTACACTACCATCTTGGCTGCCAGTACGACACCATAAACGGGAAACTGTACCTTAGCCAGCCAAAATTCATTGAGGAATCCATTGCCAAACATGAGGTTCCGCCACCCCTGGTTATGGGCCTCCCCCACCCCAGCAAGATGATCCCCGCGCGCACCGACCCCGAACCGCCCGCACTGCCCGCCGAGAGACGCGACTACCAGAGCCAAGTAGGATCTGGGCTGTGGGCTGCCCGCATGTGCCGCCCTGATGCGCTGTTCGGCATCTCAGCTCTAAGCCGAGCAACTGCCGATCCTCCAAGGCCCACCGCGCTGCGGCAACAAACTTCCTCCGCTACCTCTACGGTACCAAGGGCTACGGTCTCCGACTAACACCCGCCTGACGCACCCGCTCTCGCGCTAATACACTGATGCCGACCTGGCTGGAGACCCTGACCAATGGCGTTCCACGTCGGGATGCCTGCTTTTTCGTCTACGGGGTTCCAGTTCCTGGAGGAGCGTGCGTCAACCCAAGAGCGTCACCAACACTGCTGCGGCCGAATATACGCGGGATATGAGGGCCTCATTGATGCGAACTACGTTAAAACATCTTACTGGAGCTCGGTGCCATCACCTCAGACGAGCCCATACACTGGTACTGCGACAACATGGCGGCACTTGCCTTGGCCGAAAAAGTGGGCAGCACGGGCAAACTACGTGAGCTGAACATCCGGTACCACAACGTACGCCAGCATGTCGACTCGGCGAAGTCAAAATCGCGCACATGCTGGAAACGAGAACCCGGCCGACATCCTCACCAAACCAGCCACTAAGGTCTCACTCCTGGCCAACTTGCCTCGCCTCAGCTTGAGGACGTTACAACCTTCCATCGTGCCATAGACCTCTGGCCAGCGGGGGTGTTGACCACCAGTGGTCTAGAGCCCATCGGCCTTCAGTGACACGTGGCCCGATCCACACAGTGCACCGGGGCAGTGAGTTCCGACCCTTCCACGGTTTCCACTGGCTCCAGGCCAGGAGCCTATCAAGGCCCATAGCTCTAGCTCTCCTTAGCTCTTGAATGCCATCTCCATCGACCATCGCCAGCATCGCTAGCTAGGCCTGTGACACCCGGATGATGCGGATTGGTCTGGGACAAAGTCACACACCACCTGTTATAGTACTTTGTACGGCTCTATGTATATGATGAACGCAACCCACCCAAGGGGTACAGGTATCGATGGGGACAACGCAGCTTAGCGCTGAAAGCGATGAGAGCGCTGCTGCGTCTCCTCTCTCCATTCTCCATTCTCACTTATCGCTTTTCACGTGGAAGGCTGCAAGAACGTGAGCCACCGCTGCGCACTCTGTTCCAGCGTCTGCGCCACACCAAGCAGCTCCCTGGCCACGCTGGTGTAAACGGGATTGCGCACCCACCGTCGGCCAACGTCCCCTCGGCTCCGACCGGCAGGTATCCGGGTCGGACCCGGAGCCGGACCCGGAAGGTTTTCTCGAGTTTCTCCAAGCAACGCCAGGGCCCGTCTGCCTCCAAGCCAGCTTGCCTTGTCCAGGCCACCGACTCGGTCCGAGACGACGACGAGCCGAGCCCGAGCACGGTCGAGACCCAGCCTACTAACCCGGACGAGTGGACTTTGGTAAGTGCATACGTCGTTTGGCCTAGGAGCATAGTAGCTGTTGCGTCTTGCGCTAGGAGCCAGGCAAAGTACAGTTGTTCCCCTCGTCCATCGTCGGGGCCAGGGCGGGGGGGAGGGGCTCATCATGCATAGGCAAAGGACGGGAAAGCAGGGTGGGAGGCAAGGCGTGCTTGATCTCCCCCCAACCTGCGGAAGGGATAGGATGGTTCCAGCGCTGAGGACGTACATGCTCATCGGCCTCAGTGGCTTTGATGGTTCGGTTCGCCAAGCGGTCTAGTTCGGTACGAATGACGCGCAGTGCCAGGCCTTGGTACCAAAGAGACTGTTGCAACTGCTGTTCCCTTGCCTTGCGGGGCACGCTCCCGGAATCCGGATTCGGCGGCGAGGCGTACGACGTGGCTAGTCCCAGGAGACGTGATGATCGCCCGCGTCAGCGGGGCAGGTGGGAGGGGGGAGGGGTCCGACGAAGACGAAGAGGAAGAGGAAGACGAGGGCAGGGAAGCCAACGCTTTCAAGTACCATTTGACCGATTCATCTGGCCTTCCCAAGTCGACATAGGCTGCCCCCACGCGGTTGGCAAGAGAGCAACTTGTTGTGGGGCCAGCTTCAAGTGCCGCTGTCCCTCGGGCCCGACAAACGCAAGCATCTCCACCATCTTGCTGTCGTCCTGGACGATACTCTCGAGCGCACTCGGGGTAGCCAGTTGGTACGGAGGTAACTCACGTGCGTTCGTACCGCCACCGCATTGGCATCCACCACTGTTGCTGCCATGGCGTGTGCATCGGGGAAGGCGTGTTCCAAACTTTCTGCGGTGGGAAGCTGGTACACACCGAGCCAGGGTACGCATCCATCGCTGCCAGAGTAGCACTGATGGTTTCCTCGGCATCGCGGATGCCCTGGTCGTGGGCCAAGCTAGTGACGTAGGCAGCGTACCGCTCCTTGTCCGATCGGTACTGTTCCATCGCAGCGGGCGAAGGTGGGTCGGGCGGCTGCGGCGCAGCAGCAAGGATGTCCTTCGGCCGTACCACCGTGCACGAGACTGTACCATGCGTGGCCGAGGTCGCGTCGCGCCCACCATGGCCAGGAGGATGGGGTGCCCTTCACCCCAGGCGCGGCAAACGCATGGTCAAGTAGATACTCTTCGTTCCATCCATACGGGTCGCTGTGCTGCCGTACCAGCCTACGCGGTTCGGCGGTCAGATGAGGAATGCCAACCAACTCGGCATAGGCTATCCAGCCACCTCGGTACACTTGGTCTCCCGTCCAAATCACCACCCCGACCAGGACGACGCGGCCAACCAAGCGCAGCAGATACAAAGAGAAGCCGCCGGACGAGGCGGGGCCCGGGCGTTGACGACGACTGGGGAAGTACTGTTCTTGCCATGCTTTGAGCTGCGCCACGTTCGCGCCTCTGTCTGGTTCGTGCATCTCTAGTTCAAGCGAGGTGGAGGCCAGGTCGCGCGCCGCCTGCCCCGGTTGCGCACGCACTGGTGGGACGGGCGGCGTGGGCGGCGTGGGGGGGTGGCGATCGTCGTGGGCGGCGGAGGAGCTGGCTCGGGTGGCGAGGACGGGGAGAAGGGAGCAAGACGGTAGACATGGGCGGTGGGCAGCAGCGCGTGCGCGCCCCAGCAGCGACGACCGCAGCATTCCAACGCCAGCGGGGAGGTGGTGCTGCGACAGCCCCGACCGACAGAGGGGACGGTGCGGACTAATTGGATGCCAATGCCATGTTCCGATTCAGTTGCCGACGCCGCCGGGAACGGGCGGCGCATCTTAGGTAATCGGCTCTACAGGCCTTGGTGTGCCAGGTGTTGATTGCTTGGAGTCCCAACGCGGTGCGCGTTCGTCTGTTGGCCTGTCGTGGCGCGCCACGTCTCTTCTGCTGCTGGTCTGCTGCTCCGCCCCCACGGCCGCACCCATCTGTCCCCACACGCAGCATGGATGTGCGTACGCAGGCAGTCCCTTCCCAGGTCTCCACACGCCCTACCGCTCTGGCGCAAGCCCAGTCATCGTCCCTCTCCTACCCTTCCCACCCTCTGATGATTTCCACGGTCCCTGTAGGCACACGGGGCGAAGCCCAGTCTGCTGACTTGAACTCGTTCCCCGCTCCCTCTTTTGGCCAAATCCAACAATCTGTACTTGAACGTCAAAGCTCCGTCAGAACCCGTAGTGGGCTCGCGCGTGCTCTTTCCGTAACATAGGTAGCGTAGATTGATCGGACCTTGGCGGACTCGATCAAATGTCCATCGGGATTCAACATTGATGTGTTTCTCGATACGACCATTCGGTACCGGGGGGCAGGCAGGCGGCCGCTCGAGCTGCCTTCGCTGGCTTCGAGGGGGATGAGTAGCATGCGACCAGGTCGGACAGCGATGAAGTACTCGATACTAGCGCCTCTCCTTTCCTCGGTGCGAACATGACTGACTTTCCTGCGTGCCGCTATTTTGTCTTCGGGCCGCTCAAGACGAAACACAAGTAACGTCAGGTGACAGGAAGCGAGACATTGACCGAGCTTACTGAGCGCTCAGGCTGAGCGGAGAAGCCGGCCGAGGTACGTTCCTTCCCCTTTGCCTCTTTCCTCCCCCCTCTTGTTTTGTTGGCAAGGTAATGACATATCGGAATGTCCACCTGGGGTCGAACGATATCCAAAAGATAGCAACACGCCACATGTTTATGGAGATCAAGCTGATCAAGCGGTTTTGCTGTTGGGTCAATGGAACTGACGGCATCTGTCTCGTTTTGGTTTTGCGATTCTGTGGGACTGAGCATCGTTGATAAATTTCACACAAGGAGGACCACCGGGCCTACGGCCCGGTCAGCTGGGGCTTTGCCCCAGCTTGGTGCTGTGTCGCCACCTTAGCCACCGTTCCTCTGACCCACCATCACCACCGTAGCCACCGTTCCCCCGGTCCACCGTTCCACGCTGGAACCTTCCACACTGGAAAATAATATCACCGATACGCGCTGGCTGCTGGCTGGCCGCGCCCCGGTGGCTTACGCGATGCTGATGTAAAAGTGTGGTGCACACCCCATTTGGGATTTTAATTACGGGACCGGATGGCGAGAACCGGAGGGTCCTGATATCCTGGCGATCCCACTGGTTCCTTGACCTTGGTGGCGCTTCCAAGTAACCCCCGCAAGATGAACGGTTAGGTTTAGACGTAGCGTTCTCCCTGTCCCAGCCTTAAGCTCTGTCAATGAAATGGACGTGGTCTAGAGATAGAGATTCCGCAGTATCATTCCCACTCGCCAGCCCCAAGGGCTTCTCTGGAGAAGGGCACGTGTGGGTTGCCTGAACATTAATTATGACACCAATGGCTCTATTAGGAGCTGCCCCGCTAGGCTCCTTCTGGTTGGGTCGAAACGGTGGCGTTTGGTTGCTTGAACGATCACGTTGAACGTTGAACCATTGACCGGGACCTTTTGGCGGCGGTCGTTGAGATGGGAGGCCGGAGGTGCCTTGGCAGTGCCGCACCATATTTATACCACAGATTCTGTTCACATGATACTACTACTGTGGATGTCGATGAGCGCCAATGGGCGCTGCAGACAGATATCAATGGGACAAACCTCAAAGCGGGAAAGTTGAAGCGGGGACTGGTTGGCAGAACGCTGCAGCTGAACGTGACGAACCGCGTGGTTGGCTGGTTGGGTCAGTACGTTCAGTACGATGAGTGTACTCGTTAGATGGATTAGATCTGAAAGTGGGCGGGGAGGAGAGATGGCGTGCTGGGTGGCAGGCTCCCTATTGCTGTTCGGCTGCATTCCATGGGCTGTGAATGTGACGGAGTGCTGGAGCGCATTGGCGACGTGGCTTTCAACACGCATGGGCCTGGGCTGCGGCGGGCGCTGTCTTGGCTGGTGTCTTGCCCACAAGAGGGCGAGGGAGGTGCGATCGCAGCGAGCGGCTGGGCCAGACCGGCCAGTCCCTCAGCCAGCCCCGGTGGGGATGGCTGAGGGACTGGCCGAGTGCCTGCTGCCCACGCCCAGGCGCACAGGGGGAGGTGTGGGCTGGTGTGGGCTGGTGGAGGTTGGGTTGGGGGCGCGAGAGGGGGGGACTAATTGGATTGCAAGTGCTAGTGATGCATGATGCATGATGCACCACCCCGCTATCTCCGTCGCTTTCCGCCCGGCCGACGCCTCCCCACACAGCGCCCCTGTGCCTGGGCTGCGGACGGGCCAGCCGGCACGAACGCTTCCGGGCGGCCGCGTGCGCGCACCTGCGCTGCCGTGCGCCCCTGCCCCAACAGCGCGCCGCCGCCCGCCCCACGCCGCCCGATTTCACATGTCAATCGGCCTGCTCACCCGTCGGGATCACACACCACCACGCGCCACCCCGCCGTGCCTGGGCGCGTGCCCCGCGGAATGCGCAGCCAGGCACAGCGCCAGTCCCCGCGCGCGTCGCCCACACGCGCCGTGTGCAGCGCCGATCGCGGGACGGCAGCTGCTGCGTGGTGCTGCTCGTGCCCAGCCCGACTGATGTTCATATCCATGTTCTTTCCTTGGCAAGCCGGCGGCACGCGCAAGCCAAAGCCAAAGCCAAAGCCAAAGCCAAAACCCCCCAGTTGCCCTCGGAGGCAGCTGCTCATTCCTATAAAAGCAGCCCCGCAGCCTCCGCGCCCTCCCGCCTCCCCACCCCCACCGCCTCCGCTTCGTCAAGCCCCACCCGCTCGTCGACGCCTTCTTCATCCTCTTCTCCTTCTCCAACCCCCAACCCCTGCCGATTTCTGGATCGGATCCACTGGCTACCAAGTGGCTCCCCCCCTTCTGGTCGTCGCCCACCATTTTCTCCAACCAACTGTGCAGTTGCCGTACGTTTTCTTCCTCGTTCCTTCTCGTGTTCTGTCTGTTCCATGGCTCACATCCTTCTCGCCTCATCTGCCACAGATAACTCCCACCGGGGCAGCAAGCACACCTGCCCTTCCCCTTTATCACATTAAGTCGCCCCTCCACCTCACCTACCCTTTTTGATTTTTCCTTTTTCACCGTAGCACCATGGCCCCCATTGCTACCACTGCCTCTGTTGTTCCGTCGGCTGCGAGCCGGCGGTTATCGACCCCACCGCCGTGCGTCACGAGGAGGTCGAGTCGATCGAGGTCGACTCGCCCATGTCAAGTACACCGACGCGCACATCAGTCCAAGTACGACTACCTCACCACCCATGTCACCAAGACCGTCGCCCCCGATGGCAAGACCACACTCAAGGCCACGCCTGCTAAGGCTAGCTACCAGTTCCGCACCGAACGCAAGGTACCCAAGACGGGTCTCATGCTCATCGGATGGGGAGGCAACAACGGCACCACGATCACGGCCGCCATCTTGGCCAACAAGCACAACATTTCCTTCCACACCAAGGAAGGTCTGCAGCACCCCAACTACTACGGCTCCCTTGTTCGTGCCTCTACCATCCGTTTGGGCACGGACGACGAGAATGGCAAAGATGTCAATGTCCCGTTTGCCTCCATGCTGCCCATGGTGCACCCCAACGACTTTGTTGTGGGCGGATGGGACATCTCGTCGCTCACCTGGCTGACTCGATGCACCGTGCCAAGGTGCTCGAGTGGGACTTGCAGCGTCAAGTTGCGCCCTACTTGGCGGGCCAAAAGCCGTTGCCGTCGGTGTACTACCCCGACTTTATCGCTGCCAACCAGGAGGCGCGCGCGGACAATGTGATCCCCGGCACGGACAAGAAAGCGCACGTCGAGCATGTGCGCAACGACATTCGTAGTTCAAGGCGGACAATGGCTTGGACCAAGTGATTGTCGTCTGGACCGCCAACACGGAACGTTACTCGGACATTATTCCCGGTGTTAACGACACGGCCGATGCGCTGCTGCATTCGATCGAAACGTCGCACAGCGAAGTGTCGCCGTCGACCATCTTTGCTGTGGCCTCGATCTTGGAAGGCGTGCCGTACATCAATGGCGCTCCGCCAAAACACCTTTGTGCCCGGTGCGATCCAGCTGGCGGAGCGCCGCGCATTTATTGCCGGTGACGACCTCAAGACTGGCCAGACCAAGGTGAAGAGTGTCCTGTTTGACTACCTCACCAACGCTGGCATCAAGCCGCGTGCCGTTGTCTCCTACAACCACTTGGGCAACAATGATGGCTACAACCTATCCTCCGCTCGGCAGTTCCGGTCCAAGGAGATCAGCAAGTCGTCCGTTGTGGACGACTGTACGGCGGCGAACCATTTGCTGTACAAGCCATCGGGCAAGGCGGGTGTCAAGGGCGAGTCGCCGGACCACTCGATCGTCATCAAGTACATTCCTGCCGTTGGCGATGACAAGGTGGCCATGGACGACTACACTTCCGAGTTGATGTTGGGCGGCGGAACCATTTGTACATCACCAACATTTGCGAAGACTCGTTGCTGGCCTCGCCTCTGCTGATTGATCTTGCCATCTTGGCTGAACTCAGCACGCGCATCACCTATGCCGAAGGCACAGACGATACCGCCCAGTTCCAAGACTTGTACTCGGTGCTCTCGCTCTTGTCGTACTCGCTCAAAGCGCCGCTGGTTAAGCCGGGCACGGACGTGGTCAACTCCCTCGCACGCCAGCGTGCCGCCGTGACCAACTTCCTCCGCGCTTGCATTGGTCTCGCGCCCGAGAGCGACTTGCTGCTTGAGACGCGTACTTGGTAAGCGCCCTTGTGGTGCTTACCCCAACGTGAAGCTAGCCACAAGCCCCCCCCCCCCCAGCCGTCTGGCGGCTCCTCGATTTCTCTGTCTGTTACTTTTCTTCGCTGGATCAAGTTGGTCGATGATCCCTAGGGAAAGGCACCTTTTCTGTGCCCCCGTCTTTTGATGTGAACTTGTCTTTCATGATCCTCTTTGACATGATGAGGCACGTCTGCCTCTCGTCCTGCCTTTCTATGGATCCATGGTTTCTTTTCTTTAAATGCTTGTTCTTTGTGCTGGTGTAGATTGTTGGCAGGTAGGATATGTATCCAGGGTAGAGGAATAAAGAGCAGGTTGGAGAGGGGGATGAGAGCAACTTATAAGAGCTGAGCCGCTCAGCTTAGCACTCATGCACATGCAGGAGATACGCACTGGCAGCAATTGATCCCTTTCACTCTGCATTTTCACAATTCGAGTAAATCCTGTGAATCCATCGTACTAGCATTTCCAACACGGTTCGAGATGAGCTTCACTAGAAAGACACTCTTCGCTCTTCATTCACCGGCTCACCACAGTGGCTCGCCCCCACCAACGCTCGCACCCTTGACATTGGACATTGAGCTTGAAGCTTGAACTTGAAGAACTTGAAGCTTCATCGCCGCCGCGCAGTAACTTCGATAATCGAGAAGCGGAAGCACCCCCCAAGGCACGTTGATTAATGATTGTGGAGAGAAGCCTAGTAAATACGGAGAGCAATGCAGGTCGCGGGGATGTGGCTGGGGGGGGGGGGGTGAATTTTAAAACGTTTTTAGGACATTGAATATTTATGGGCCCCGCTTATTCCAACACACAAAAGTCCTCTGGCCTCTCAGCGCCCTCAGCCTCAGGCCCGTCAGGTCCTACCGGTCGTAGAGACAGGGTTCGAAAGCCACGGGTGTATACACCAACCCACGTATCCTATAAGGCTTCGGAGGTGTCAGATCATGTCAAAACAGGATAAGCGCTAAGCGCTAAGCGCATACCAAACAAGGGACAATAGGGTGTAGTCACCGCTCACCGGCACCGAGGATACGTTTGCTAGCATGTCTTCTAGTCCATACGTATGCGGGATGGGGATCGCAAACTAGACACTCCCAACAGCGGATGCTTGGTTCGCGGCTCCCTTCTCTTCGGATCTTCGATACTCTTGGGCGGTCGCTTCCAGGTGCCTTGTTCAGCGCTGAGCCGCTGAACCGCGGCCCTCCCGCCACGCTCGGTTCCCAAATGGATATGTGGCACGTGCATAATACAGAGGATCGGAGAGGTGTGCATTTCGACGTGGGACATGGCAAGTGCGATCGGATCCTCCTCGCTGTATACTGGGTTTACATAGTGATTCATGATAGGATTTAGAGCACACCGGGGGTTTACTTTACCCATCAAGCGTTTTACCTTGCCCATCAAGTGTTTTTACTTTGCCCATCAAGCTTGAACCGCGTCGAGAGAGATGATCGATAATCAATAAGGGATGCTCCTTGGTCCACCTTTCGATCACAGTCCCCCGTTCCATGTAGAGCCGCTATGGCAGAGAAGCCTATAGCCGGCCAGGTACCCAGAGGTCTGAACGGATCGGCGAGAATACGCCCAGCAACAAAGGCCAATGCTGATGCAATGCACTTCTTCAAAATGCCACGGTAGAGGAGGGTCTTGATACGGGGGACGATGCTGGAGGATGAAGATGACCCGACCCGAGCACTCTCAGTGAAAGGCGTACCAAGAGGAGAGGCATGCGAAAGAAAAAGGCACCATGTATGACAAGGGGAGAGGACGGGGGCAAACAGACGATGATGAGGTCGGAGACAGCCTGGAAGAGAAGGAGGTATTATATTGGGAAGCAAGGAGAAGCATAACAAGAAGGTACTTTGGCCGGGAGAAGCGCATGGTCGGCGAGGTGGCCCGGAATGGCCCGATTCGAAGGACGAGTGTTAGAAAATAGGAGAGGGAAAGGCGCCAGGGAAGAGAGACAAGGACATACACGCTGTGCAAGCCGGAGGCTCTCTCTCTTTTCCACGTGCCATAGGTAGGAACACAGTAGTTGCACGCGGCGGTGGAGGGAGACCAGGCACACGGACTATGCCCGGGATGGGGCCTTGCAAAGGATAGAGTTATTGCATGGATCAGGGATACTGGACGTGGACTACACCTTGGGGACTTCGGGACAGGGAAGAGGCCAAAGGCTTTCCGAAGGTGTTGGCACACAGAACTGAAGACCTCCGCCCTATTACGCGTGTGGGATACGCGGGGGGAATCAGGAGCTGATGCATATGGGCGTCTCAAATAGGCAAGCGGGGAGCCCCGTATGCCACGTTCCAGTATCGGGGGCCCACGCAACACTCGTTGTTCCTTCTGGCCACCACGACACGCAGATACCACGGTGCCGAGAGTGCCAAAAAGATGTTGGACACTGGAAGAAACTTGCCGAGGACTCGGAGAAGGTTTAACGTTTACCGTTCTGCGCACCCTTCTCTTAACCCGTTCCTTCGTATCCACACCCACGACTCGCGCCACATTCGATGTTTGGATCGGAATGAAGAAAACTGATCAGAGGGGTTTGACCTGCAGTATGGCAATGCCGTGTCGGTTGTGGATCCACGAATGGGTTTTGGCACGAGGTGACAGCACACGCTGCATGGGCGGGCTTGGGGGGCGAAGCGTTTCCCATTTTGTATCCCTGTGCGTACATACGTTTGCTTGGGAGATGGAGCGTAAGGCAGGGACAAAGAAACGCTGGTGAGCCTATCCCGCTCGCTCATCCGGTGTATCATGTGCGTATTCGTGCTAAACCAATTAGAAAACAAGGCGAGCCGCCATAGGTCGGGACCCTCTGGCGCCACCATTCGCCTCCAAACTGGATGTATACACGCGTGGATAGTAGGCATGAGCGGCGAACCATCTCCAATGAGACCATCAGTCAATTCTTTCCCGTGTCCAAACATCTTGCTCGCCGTCTCGGTGGCTAGTATCCTCTCGCGTCGTCATATCATGACAAAGGGAAAAGAAAAGTTCTTGAGTGTGCCCCTAATACTTGGTATTCTTGTCGCATTCGCTTGTTCCAGGAAACAGCTTCTTCTCCCTGGCGTTCCAAACGAGTTGTGGTTCCATCGTGTCTTCTCTCCTTCTCCTTCTCCTTCTCCTTCTCCTTCTCCTTCTCCTTCTCCTTCTCCTTCTCCTTCTCCTTCTCCTCTCCTTCTCCTTCTCCTTCTCCTCCCTTCTCCTTCTCCTCTCCTTCTCCTTCCCTTCTCCTCTCCTCTCCTCCTCCCCTGTCATCTCTTGTGGATGTGGGAGTCCGGGATGGAGCGCACAAACTTGAGCATCGGAACCCGCACAGCTTCAGGCAATGCAATGCGCCAACCTTGGACTAGGGCAAGCCCAAATATGCTCAAGCGAGAACATCAAACCATTACTTGCCCTGTTGCTGCGTGAGGAACGGCACAGGGTACGGAGTTGGGGACCCGTCAGTGTTGATTTGTGTCACGGCCTCTTAGATCTCATGACCTCCATACTCTCACCGTACTTGACAGTCCATTTCAGTAGCGCACACCGCGTCTGCTCCTTGGTTCAACGTTCGCATGTCACAGCCTCAGCCTTTTGAGTTCAACTTTCTCACGTTTCACTAGGCCTCAGCGACACCGATGCTCAGATGCACAACGCATCTTTCGACGCTCTTGGGTCAGTTGCCAACAAACGAGTTCATACGCGTAGCTGGTGACACTGCGATGAGGGCAGGGTAGATGGTGAATGGTAGAGAAAGGGGGTGGAGATTATCACGTTGGTTGCTGGTGGCCACCAAGTGCAAACAGTTGTGGAGGTTCAACTCTTCGTGCACGATGAATACTCAGTCTGAGTCCTCCGGCTGAGCGTACTGAAGACTGAGTATGAATACGAGTACTGAGTTGCTGAGTACTGGTGTGAGTACCGAGTGACCGATGAGGCCGATGAGGATACCTGTCTGAGAAAATGCCGTTTTTCACTACTTGTACTTACTTTTCATACTTTTACCCGCCGCCGTTCCGTTGTACGTTGCGCGTTACGCGTTACAACGTAGTCTACTATGGTCTTACTTTGTAGTACCGCTGCACTTTGGTTTGCTACTATACTACCAGCTATTAGCTACAAATCACGTGACTTCCCACACATGCCTGAGCCTGATAGATGAGCTGTTGAATCCCTCTGCCGGGAAATCAAATTGGGCCAGGGTGCTGCCAGTGGAGATACACAGCGGTCTGTGGGTCGCGATATTCGATAGACGTTACGCGTTACGCGTTAATCTCTCTTTTTATATCGCAGACCCCCTTTTTACTTTACGTCATGCTTACCTATTTGTTTGCGTTCGCTGCGCGGGTGACGCAGCCCGCAACCCACCCCGCGCGCTCAGCCATGCACATGGGTGATAAAATTCCTCCAGCGTGGAATGGAGGCTACGATGGCGACGGTGGACCGGTGGCTAAGGTGGCGATGGGGGGGAACGGTGGCTACGGTGGCGAAGGCGGACCGGTGGCTAAGGTGGCGACGCAGCACAGCTGGGGCGAAGCCCCAGCTGACCGGGCCGTAGGCCCGGTGGTCTTCTAGTAGACTTTAAGTGAAAGGTACTAAGGCCACTAAGTACTAAGGCCTAATGAGAGGTGCAACACTGGTGCAAAACACATCGACAGAGGCATAGAGAGGCAGAGAGGCAGAGAGAGGCAGAGAGATCAAAGAGAGGGGGGCAGGTATGCAAAAGGCCACAGCACAGACATCTCGGGTGTGTGTAGTGCGTGTGAATTGGTGCGGTTCGTTCAACGTAACGTTCAACGTTGAATCAGTGTACGTTCAACGTTCAACGTTCAGCGTACGTTCAGCGTACGTTCAGCGTACGTTCAACGTTCAGCACGTTCAGCGCTCAGCGAGCGCTGACCTTCAAGCTTCATGCTTCAAATTGTTGGAGCATTTCCGCTGTGTCCTTCAAGCTTGAGCCCTGAGCGCCTGAGCAGCCTTCAAGCCTAAGCCTTAGGCCTTAGGGTCTCAGGAGTTAGAAGCTGTCGATAGCTACTATAGTATACCTGGTTATAGCCGACAACGGTGTTTTACTTCTTCATTGTTCCTGAGCCGCGCGGAGGTGGAGCTTGGAGGGAGAGGAGGGGAGAGAAGAGAAGAGGAGAGGAGCGAAGTCGGAAAGAGCGAGGAACCGAAGAGGAATAAAGAATTCGTTGAATACTATACGGTAGGTTAAATCGATGAGCTTCATCGTTCATCCTGAGCATCTGAGCGCCTGCGCGTTTATCACGTTCATCGATCCTCCCGTCGTAGGGTCACTGGCGGGTCACTATAGGGTCACTATAGGGGACTAGGTGCCAGGCCGCAGACGGCGTCATGCTTGGCCATGCGTGGGCATGGCGCTGGCGAGAATAATAGGGTGAGTACTAGTAACGTGTAACGCGAACGAGAGCCAAAAAAGCAGGTAAGGCCTATATATATATAGACTGTTGGGGGGGGAACGGGGAGCAGGTGGCCGGTGACGCAGTGGCGTGGGGTGCCGGTGAGATCTGAGATCTCAGTCTGAGAACCTCAGGGCTAAGCCTTAGCGCTAAGCCTCAGCGCTCAGCCTGAGGCGCTGAGCGCTGAAGAGGCGCTGAAGCTTGAAGCTTGAAGCCTGATATACGATAGGCTGTCTCTTTCAACGTCAACGCGTCAAGCCCAGGCAAGCATGGGCGATACGTAAGGCGTGCGCAACGCGCAACAGCATGGCCACAGGCAAATACGCACGGGCATGTGGCACAGTCTTGGCCCTGGGCGTGCTGCGGCTGGTGCATTTGCCGAGAGTGCTCGGGAGAGGGACGGGAAGGAGCCCGGTGCAGAGGCGGGCCCTGAGCACTCAGACGAGTCTCGAGTCCGGATCGGGCACGAGGCCAGAAGAGACCCATGCGAGCGGGTCGGAATGCGACGGCGCCAGACGGCGGTTTGGCTTGGCTACTATGGTTACCATGCCGTTACCTGGCTTGTCTGCTACTTACCGTTGCATGTGTCGGTTGGGGTGGGGGCGAGCTTCATCGATCATCCGGCTTTGGCTGTGGCGCTCTATGCTCTGGCGTCGATTCGGATCGGTGCCGGCAAAATTCAACGAATGTCCAACGCAAGAAGGCCACTGGTCATCGTCGGTACGAGCGACGCCCCCCGTGACCTGGTGACCTGCGCGCGGCTGCTTCCAGCTGGGCAACACGCCAGGCAAGGCAGGAGGCAGGAGGCGTGCATAGGAGAAGCTTCACTTGAAGCTCCAAGCTTCAGCCGCTTAAGGGACCGGCACCCCAAATTGAAATCAGTTGCCAATTCGACTCGGGTCACATGCATCGACCATAGACAGCCTCCTGTGCGCTCTCCTGCCCCGCGCACTATGGGTCTGCTGTCAAGGAAGCCAGCCACACCGGCTCGCACCCAGCGGCCGTCGCCATCACCGCCAGAGGCACCGCGCAGCCCCCCCGACGCGCGCTCGATCCATCCCGTTGCGCGGATGCGCACCTGCTGCTGGGCGTCCACGCTGCCGCCGACGCGCTCCTCCTAATCGCCGGCGCGGGCAGAGAAGCTTTTTATGCGACGGAGCTGCACCCGCCAGTGGCCACGACGGTCTTACCGGTCTTCTGGGTCGCCTGGCACGTTGCTGCCCCCACAGCACGTCCGCGCAGCCGCTGGGCGCTGGACGCTGTCTGTGCTCCCCCACCGCCCCCTCCCCACTCCGGCCACCACCGCCACCGCCACCACCACCACCCCTGCCCCCCCTCCCTTCCCCCGCGGCCCAGCCGACGACGGAAGAAACGCACGCTGGCGCTTCTTGGCTGTCCCCGTCGCTCTTCTTCCTCTCGGTCTGCACCCGTCCGCCTCGTCTGTTCCTCGACACCCTCGCTTCCTGTCGCACTCGCTTGTCACCACCATCACGGATCCTCCACTTGCTCTCCGATAAAATGGACCCGCCCGCGCCCCAACCTCCTCCTGATAATCACCCGGGCGATCAGCACGCCACCGTCGCTCTGGCAAGAGCGGTCGCGATGTCCTGCCCGAGGGACGCGCTCAAGGAACGCATTAGGCTTGTGAGTATTCTCGGTAGCGCTGTGGCGCGTTGCTTGGTTCGGGTGGGTGTATGCTCGGTCGGTGTCTAACGGTTAGGTGTGGTGTGCATTGGTTTTTCTTTGGAAACGCGTACGAGATTATTCTTGAGCAATCCCCGCTGCGGGGACGGATCGCAGCACATGGTGACAAGGTAAGTGGATCCCTTTCTCCCTCTTCCCTGTCTTGCACTGCAACAGACAGTCAAATACCGCTCTCGGTACATCCGTCACCTCCACTAACCCGGCCTTTCTCCTCTTCTCTTGGTCCAATCAGGACCGACGGCCCTTGTCTCCACCTACCATTGTCCGCCTGCGAATTTACCATGCTGCGACGGACGAGATGTAGACCTACTGTACGTCCTTGATTCCTATAACCGTTTCTTCTCTCGTTCCAGCACCCAGGCACTTAGAAGGAGACGAGACCGGAACCTAACCCTCCTTTTGGTTTCCTCATGCAAGCCACTTTGACACTTCCTTTCTCACCCTGTCTGCCGAGCTGGTGGAATCTGGCACGCTCACATCTAGCATGTTGCTCACTTTGAACCACGACGATGACGAGGACTCGATATCCCCCCATTCATTCCCCTCCGCTTCGTCCGTTGGTAGGCCCCGCATTTGTGCCGCACCGAACCCCCCGTGAGCCCGAGGCGGTGCCTAGCACGGAACCTAGTACGGAATTTAGTACGGACCCTAGCACAGAGCCTAGTACCCACGCCGGCCCAACGAGTGTTGGCCGATGGCGGGGAGGATATACTAGAGTACGCACGGTTGCCCATTGCCACACTTCCTCCTAGAGAGGATTGGAGCGTAGAGCGCGCATCCGGGTGCTCCATCCGCCTTCATCACAGCAGCAGCAGCAGCAGCAGCAGCAGCAGCAACAACAAACAACAGGAGCAGCAGCAGCAGCAACATCACAGCAATTCCACCAGCAACCGCAAGGGCAACCACTGCCCCCCCAGCAGCAACCGCAACCGCAATCGCAGCAAGTACAGCAATACCAGGATCACCAGCTCCAAGATTACCGGTACCAACCACAGGTACCAAGACCACCAGTACCAAGACCACCAGTACCAAGACCACCGGTTTCAAGACCACCGGTTCCAAGACCACCGGTTCCAAGACCACCGGTTCCAAGACCACCGGTTCCAGCAAGATCACCGGTACGAAGACCACCAGCATATCAGAGTCATCAGTACCAAGACCATCAGCAATATCACAGGGTCATCAGTACCAAGTGCAATGGCAGCAGCAGCAACCCCAGTTACAGCCAGTCCGGCAACATGCCGACGCGCTTCGTCCGCACGAGGTAGGAGGCCAACGGCAATACCCGGTTCCGCCGCCGCGTATAATGGTGAGAGGAGGCCCCGTACTCCAGTGCCGATGAACAACACGCGTCAGTATATGCGCAACTTACTTGGTACGCCCATCAGCTCGGCCTACATTGTCGTGATCTGGACGGAGAGGCTGGACTTTTTTTTGTTTTTGCCCGACTTGAGTGTGAGGGAAGTAGGAAACTATCGTCTCTTCTCTCCCTTTCGGCGCTGAACTTGGATGGAAACGCATCGGAAGGAGTGACTTCGATCGTGGTGCGCATGTACACACCTCAATTCAGTACGTCCCTCCCCCTCTTCTCCCTATACCTCCCCCCCTCCCCCCCTTTTCCTTCCCGACAGTTTCTAGTGTTCTTTCGCTATGCGAGAAGGAGGGCGAGGAAAAAACCAGTGTGGTAGGCTTACTGATGTTTGTTGCGTTTGGTTTTGCCCAATCCACACACAGCATGCTACAACCCCCGCGCCAATATCCTGGTCAGTTTCCAGCAACAGAGTTGTCGCGCCACCCTGGCACAGCAGGGTGTTCGCATTCCTGTTCGCTCCGAAGCTCGTACCAACCCACCCCCCCCGCCCGGCCCGAACAAGAGCCCCAGCCGATGCCCCAACTGGAGCCACGACAGGAGCCACAAGGAGATTACAACCCTGGCCCCGCTTTGCCAGCCGAACAAGGGCTACAGCCGCTGCCACAGCCTCTATCACACCCCCGGCCCTGCTCGGCCGGCCGAAATGCAACGGAAGGCCAACGTAGCGCTGGACCATGCACAGGAAGGGGCGGAGGTACCGGTGTCGGATGACGATGACGATGACGATGAAGAGTACGATGACGATGGCGATGAAGAAGAAGAAGAGATGACTAACGGCCTCGCCGCCCACCAAACGGCTAGATAACAGTGCTGCCCAGCTGTCCTTGACAAATGGGCGAGGAGTATATACCTCTCCGTCATCGAGTCATTTCTACTTCGTCCCGCACTTTTAGAACGATGCTGAAAAGGATGTTCTGCAACTTGTCCCTCTGTCATCTCTCTCCCCCCCCGCCCCCTTTGTTTGACTCTCTGCGCCCCCATGCCCGCCACACGAGTTACGGGATCGTGTTGGTGGCAGGGGTAGGATGTCCCTGCAAATGTAACTTTTTCCTTTCTTGGATGTCGAAAAGCCTGGTACCCGGATCTGCATTGACGTTCGTTTCGTCCATGGGCTCATGCTCGGTGGGGTCGATGTAGGAATGCCATACCGACCCATGGGCGATTACTGTACCGATATGAATGAGAGTGTACTGAGAACCGCTTACCAGAGCAAGCGAGGGCCGTTGACGCGTGGAGGACGGTTTGACATGTATATGTGTATGTGAGGTCAACAAAGGAGGATGGCCCGCCGATAGAAAGCAAGTCAGAATCAAGGGGGGATTTTTGGATGCCAATGGTATTCGTTCAGGCTGCATGGAATGTGGTGCCTTATATACCAGAGGGAGAGAAACAATCACACGCGATGAATTAGACGCGCGCGTGATGAGAGGGAGACATACAAAGGGGTATCGGTTACCGGTCAAACTTCAAGGAAGTTGTAGAACAGGCCACACGCACCGCCGGTGGGTACGTGTGCATTCACAGAAGGAGCTCGCGAAGAAGTAACCAGGCTCCTGTATAGGCCGCTGTTTTGTTCTCCTGTGTTTCTGCCCTGCTTTCTTCGCACGCGTTGCTTATAGCATGCCCCAGCCGCAGCGGTAAGCGAATGGGGGAGGCGCAACCCACGTGGCCTGTTTGCACCGAGGAAACATATTGGCAGCTACGCGCACGGCCCGCAATTCCAAATTGCACACGCAATGTCGATGCTGAATATGAATGTTCAAAGGTTCGTGTTTGAAATTTGATACTCGGTACGCGTGGGATCCAGTGTTCAGACTGCAAAGGTTCAACGTTCAATCTTCACTCTGCACTCTCCTATGCCCAGTCTTCGGCGTAAGCGGCGTCAGCCGGCGCATCAGCCTTCCCGCACTCGGACCTTCGCGCACGAACCCACCCGTCCCTCTGCCCGCCACCCCCACCATGAGCACACACGTCGCCCCCGCCGACACGCCCCGCGCTGTCCCCGACGCTTCCGACGTCGCCAACCAGTTCATCACCCAGTACTACACCCTCCCCACCAGGACCCCTCCCAGCTCTACCGCCTCTACTTCGACCCGCTCCACCCTCGTCTTTGGCCAGGAGAGCGATGCCGACGTCAGCCCTGTCGTCGGCACCGCTGCCATCAAGCAGACCATCGCCGAGGCTGGCTTTGACAACTGCAAAGTGTGCGTCAGCAATTACGATGGCCAGCTTTCGGCCGCCATGGCATCCTCATCCAAGTCCTCGGCGAGCTCAGCAGCAACGATGGCCCCTGGCGCCGCTTTAGCCAAACCTTCTTCCTCGCCGACGAAGGCGGCCGCTACTGGATCCTGAATGATATGTTCCGCTACCTCAAGAGCGACGTCGACCAGGAAGAAATTGCCCAGGAAGGGATGAGGCCATCGACACTGAAGTTGCCCAGGCGAACACGAAGGCCACCTCGTCGCCCACGACGTGGACATTACCGCTGTTGCCAATTTGCAGAAGCAGCGAGCAACGCGCTCCCCGAGGCGCCTATGACCTGCCCGCCCTTGAGACCGCCACCGAGTCTGCGCCAGAGGCTCCCGCTGCGACCGAAGATACGACCGAGACGGCGCCCGCTGCCACCTCGAGCACCCAGCAGGTCGAACCCGCTGTTGCTGAACCCACGAAAGAGACGAACCGGCGAGCATTGAGGAGATTCCCGATGCCACGTCCCCCGATGCGGCGGTCACGACGAATTCTGCATCCCAGCCTGCCGAGCGAACCCTGAGCCCGCCGCCGCCTCTGTTCCGGCTCCTACCCCGGCGCCGGCACCTAAGCCGACCAAGCCTACGAGCTGGGCCAACCTGGCCGCGACGAACGCTGCCAAGTGGAACCAAGCACCGGCAACGGCAACCAAGGTGGTTCCACCTGCTCGTGCGGTCCCGCCGCCTGGCCAAAAGTCCACGTCCAAGCCTGCCACTCCCACCCCCACCACGACCCCCTCGAACGGCGCCAAGGCTGCCCCTTCAAAGCCTACGCCTCCCGCTCGTGTACCCGGTGCAAGCGTGTACGTGCGCAACGTGGACAAGGTCAAACCCGATGCACTCAAGGCTGCGATGGCCACGTTTGGGACCGTGTTGAACATCAGCATGCTCCCCGCCGGTCGGGCGTACGTTGATTTTGCTTCGCCCGACGAGGCGCGTAAGGCGATTGCCCACTCGGACCAGCATCAGGGTGTGACGGTCGAGCTGGGATCGGGTCATCGCCACCAAGTTCTGGTGCAGACGAGAACCCTGCGTCGGTGCCTCCGATGCGAGGCGGACGAGGTGGCGGTGGCTTTGCACGTACTGCGTCCCAGGCTGGACGCCGTGGAGGCCGCGGAGGCGCTTCGACACCACGTTAAGTGTCCATCACGTAGATGTGGTACGTGGAAGCGTCAGGCCCCTTTGTCGCATGTCTTGCTTGTGAGCTTGGTCGGTGCTGGACGCGGCGCGCGGCGAGGGGCGTGGGGCGCGTGGGGAGGGCGAGGGCCAAGGTGACGCAGGACGTATGCAATTTAGTGGAGATCATCCACACAGGTTCCCATGGGTACCAGTCTTCTTTCCCTTGTCCTGCTGTAATATCCCCTCAATGTAGGCTGACTCTACTCATGCTGTCCTATACTCCCGCCATGTGCCCCTCTTTCCCCTTTTCCCTTTTCCCTTTCCCCTCTCCCATCTTCTCCTTTCTCTTCCTTTCTCTTAGTCTTGTTCCCCAAAACCCTCGTGCTACGGGGGCTGGGCGATTGCTCCACATCTTCGCACACGCAGAGCATTGGCATATGCAAAATGTATATGTTTTCTCCCATCTTTCTTTCTCGGTTTGGGGTGCAACAGAACGGCCGGCGTGCGCCCGAGCCAATCCGGCTGCACGAGATAACTGTGGGTCCGCTGGGCTAGGGCTGGGCAGCATGTATCCTATGTATCCCCTCCCCCTCGGACTCACCTCTGACCAACTTGGTTCTCCAACTCAAGTGAACGTGGGCGATGGCCGTGATCCTCTGACTTGGCGAACATTAAGCACGTTAAGTGACCAGATGGGCCTAGGACCTACCAAGGTGTGCTGCCCTGCCAACCCAGTGGTAGCTCGGTTACGTTCATCATGGATGCCAGTGCACGACGAAATATGCAGAATACAGATACATGAGTGGCCACACCCATATCTTGCGTCCATTCATCTCATAATTCACGTAAGTGCCCTTTCGATTATATGGACCCGAGAACGAATAACTCTTTGCTCATCCACTGTCACTAGTCACTAGTCACTCTCAGTGGCATGTCATTCATACTATTCGTATAACGCTGTAGGGCAAACCCGCTTTTGAGATCTTGTCTGTTCTTTAGTTGGGCAAGTGTGGCCCGTACCGCCCGTACCCCGCCAAAACCGCTGCGGACCTCCGCGGTCGCTCGCTATGATGGGCACCGGAAGTACGGCCTCTCTCGGAATCCAACCGACGGCATCACGCGCAACGTGTTGCACAGGAGGGTGCGGGGTTGAACGTTAAACGTTGAACGTTGAACGTTGAATGTGGACGTTGAACGTTGAACGTTGACGTTGATCGTGATCCATCATCGATCAAGCCTCACAACAGGCTCACAACAGGCACCGGCACCTCAGACCCCGCCTCAGGTTTCGAGTGGCGAAGGGCGCGCACACGGTTGGCTTGCCATGCACCATGTACCATTTCTGTCCAACTGTTTGACACTCTCTTTGACAGATCCTGCCCCGCTGCAAACGTCCTGCCGGGAGCGCGTGTAGCAAGACATGGATATTGGAAACATCTCAATGAAGCTAATATAGTAAGGAGCTGTTTATTTTAATGTGTGAGCACTCGACGTGTACATATGTGTACAGGAAAGAATCATCGATATGATCGGGATGAGCACGGCCCCGATGGGAGTGAGGACTGAGTATATATGTGGCGTGTTAGTGGCGGGTGGGTGCCGGATGCAAGACGTTTTGAGGCCTAGGCCTGAATATTGAATCTTCTGAGTAGTGGCTAGTGTCTAGTAACTCTAGTGACTAGCATGACTAGTAGTGATTAGCGGCTAATCTATAGTGCTGATGATCCCGGTGATCTCGTGACTTACAAACTTGCTGGTCTTCGTTTAACGTGGTTAACTTCAACATCAAAATGCGCACCATTGCCTCCGAAGTCCGCAAAGGCATTTTCTCGTGATTTCTACCATATCTAAATGAGTGTTTTTGTGAATGTGCTTGTGAAGCTTGAAGCTTGAAGCATGAACGCAAAACTAACACTACGGTTGGGCGCTATAGGGTACGGAGGTATACGTGTACGTGTGGCGGCAGGTTGATAGACATATTCAGTTATCGATTATCGAGATTATCAGGGTATAAACGTTGACTACGTTGACAGTATACCCGATAGATATGTGGTTAACGTTACTGATTAATGATCAGGTCGATAAGGCGTCCACGCGTCACAGGCCGCAAGCCTCTTGAACGTACCTTGAGAACTTTGAACTTCAACCCTCAAAACAGGTCCTAGGCCTCAGCCTGAGGACTGAACCTCAGGAGGCACAAGACTCATTTTCTTTACGCGGCGACGAATGAGTCAATGAAGAGGCTGGGAGTCCCAAGCCACGAAGTCTCCATACAGACGGGTAGGAACTGTGATGCATGTGAGTGTGCAACACTCTGCCACAAGCAACAGCTTTGTTGCTCCGCCTTGAGATGGGAATTTGATATGCCGGATCTCGTGGTGCTCTCGCGCGCCCCGCGGCGGAGAGGAACGAGAGTCTCAGCGCGAGCATGCTGAGCCTCAGACCTGAGGCCTGAGGCCTGAGGCCTGAGGCTTGAACGTCTTGAACAAATGAGATCCCAGGGGCCAAAAAGCGCGAGGCGTACGGCCTAAGGCCGATACTGGTGCTGTGGATGTTGCATGGTAGGGAAGGGAGGGACTCTGTGTGAGACCCGGGGGCAAGGCGCCTGGCCACCCAAGCTGGGTCCATGGTACATATTACATAGCGGACACTACGTCCTCTGCTAGGCCGCGGTGCCGGCCAGTGAGCGGCAGGGTAGCAGCATATGGCAGGCACCCCCGCCAGGTGGCTGAGCTTCAAAAACGTGTTATATCGGCGCCAGGCACAGAGAGCGGCGCCGCACCCTGTCGCTGGAGCTCCGGGGGCAAACCCCACAGTGGCCTCCTGCTGGGATCTACACCGGAGACAGGTGGCTTTGGCACTGGCCCAGTGCGTCGGAATGCAGAGGCTGGCTCCACACCTGACGACCGACGGACGCCGCGACGCGTGACGCCGGCGGTAACCATCCCATAACCCCATCCGCGCACATCCGCCATATCATTGCCATACCACTGCCCCTCGCTGCGTCGGGGGAAACCCCCACATACCCAACAAGGCCCTCGCCTCTTATCCGCCGAGCCACTTTGCAAACGCCCTCTCTTTCTCAAATATCTCACCCCCTGTTGGTATTATAGTAGTCCCCTTCTCTCCGCTGCGAACGTCTCTGCAGGGCCATATACAGTGCCCTCTCCCCTCCGTCTTTTTCCCCTATTCTTCGTTTTCCTCCCCTCTCCTTTCCTTCCTTACCGACCACTGCCACCACCCTCTCTCCGATCCACACCATGTCAACACACTTATTTGACGCTCCGGCCAACCCAGACCAATGTCGCCACCACGAACCCAGCAACGCCCATCTAGTATACCCGTCGCGACCCCCATGGCCAGGGGCAACAGCTGGACACCACCATCTGCTTCGAATAGCCCTGTCCCGCGCCAGCGCTTCTCATCGAACTCAAGCGCATACCATCCAGGCCCGTATCATCTCAGCCCATCATTCTCCAACCCATCAGCTCTGGCAGGAGGACGACCTATGTCACCGTCGGGTACCCGCAGCTCCACCCCCACAAGCAAGATGCAGCAAGCCTCCCGACTCCAACACACCTACCCTTCTTTTCTCTCGGCATCCCTGCCTCGAGTCAAAGGCAGTTGATGAGAGAAGATACTCCTCTTCCCACAGACGGTCCATGGGCCTGGCAGGATGAGGAGGCTGAGCCAGACGATTACCTCCACGCTGAGGACGGCAAGTCCCATTTTTGGCACGGGTTGATTTCCGTGGCCTACTCAATATACTTACTGTGACCGTTCTCTTGTTGGGAATTTTGATGCTCTTTGCTGGCTACCCTATTCTCGCCACTTTCTCAATCCCACCCACCACATGGTCAACCTCAACAACACGGGGCAAGTCGGGGAGCTTCCCTACCTTCCTCAGCTCATCGATCCCGACACACCCAAGTCGGCGTACACGTGGACCTCTCCCACCCCCGCGGCCGTAGCAGGCGGTTCTGAGTATCGATTGGTCTTTTCCGATGAGTTTGAAGAAGAAGGCCGAACGTTTTGGCCGGGCGATGATCCGTTTTGGGAAGCCCAAGACTTCTGGTATGGTGCCACCCAGGATTACGAATGGTACTCCCCTGAAGCAATCACACTACTGGCGGTGCATTGCAGATCACCATGGTGCAGAAGGACACCCACAATCTCAATTTCCAATCAGGTATGCTGCAAGTTGGAACAAACTTTGCTTCCAAGGCGGTTATCTCGAGATGGCCGTCAAACTCCCAGGTGTTCCGAGTCAACGTGGTTTCTGGCCGGGTCTGTGGACGATGGGAAACTTGGCTCGCCCAGGCTACCTCGGTACAAGCGAAGGTACCTGGCCCTACTCGTACGTCCCTTTCAAACCCCCTCTGCATCTCCATCAGACAGTTTCATTGACAGATCTCTGTTGCTCACAGGTACCAAGCCTGCGACTGGGGAACCTTCCCAAAAAACCCGGACAAAACGTTGCTGGCGACGCTCAACGCACATGGACAGTACTCTGCACAGTACGACGGACCTGTCCTACATGCCCGGACAAAAGTTGAGTTCTTGCACGTGTGCCAATGAGGACCACCCGGGACCAAGGCCCAACGTAGGCCGTGGTGCCCCTGAGGTGGACATCCTCGAAGCGCAAAATAGCGGCATGCAAGGGCAAGCCAGCCAAAGTCTTCAGATGTGCCCCTTTAGCCAAGACTATCTCCCTCTCTCGAATGATTCCTATGCATTCGACGGCAGTACCCACTGGAACAGCTACCGCGGTGGTGTGTTCCAACAAGCCATGTCGGGCGTCTCGCCCATCCCCGACAGCGCCTACCGCGATACGCCCGGATCGGAATATTACACTTTTGGGGTCCAGATCGACCCTGACTTTGACGGTGACGGCTCGGCCGGTCAGCTGTCGTGGTACTCGGGCGGTCAAACGCGTTGGACAGCGTCAGCGGCTATGATTGGTCCGCAAGAATCCGTCAATGTGTCACAACGATTGGTGCCGGTTGAGCCCATGTCGATTGTGGTCAACTTAGGTGCGTATAGTCGTTGTTTGCTGCTCTGTTTGCGTTGTTTGTTCGATTCGATTCTAACCCTCTCACCCGTCCTCTTCTTGGCATGTAGGCGTCAGTTCTGGATTTGTTCAGGTGCACTGGGACGAACTCGTGTTTCCAGCCATACTTTCGATCGACTATATCCGCTTGTATCAGCGCCCGGGCCAAACTCGCCTTTCGTGCGACCCTCCTGACTACCCTACCAAAGATTACATTGACAGGCACTACGACGTGTACACCAATCCCAACTACACTGTCTGGCCTCGAGACCGGTACCCTTGGCCCAAAAATAGCCTTATGGATACCTGTTAAATGGGCGCTCATGCGCTTCCCATCGGACGTTTTGTCTCCTCGAGATGGCACAACAACAGTTTTTTTTTCTTGCGCGATATTCTTAATGCGTTTCTGTTGTCTCCATTGCTACGTACGAATTCCCCGCTTCTGTTGCGTTCTGTGTGATCTTCAGCACAGGTTCCCCTTGCCATTATTCTGTCAAGCTCATGCCCCTATTCCCTCTTATTCTTTTCAAACATTCTTTTACTCTCCCTCCCCGCTTCTTCACTCTCAGAAACGCAACGTTGATACTCAGGTGTGATCGCGTGCTGCTATTTTCATGTACTATTGGCGCTGATGGCATTGTGGGGGTGAGACTATAGCAAGATCTCTGCTGTCCGGACCCCTACTGTTCGGACCAACACATGCCTCCAGAGGGTAAACCGTGACTGGATAATCCTTGTACATGAATGTTCTTCCCCGCGGGGGGAAGAGTTGGCTATACTGAACAATGGACTTTTACGAATGATGAAGTTCGAATCTGGACCCGAAGATATGAGTAGGATGAATTGAACGCATCAGGAGAGATTCATCGCGGAAGAGCGTACAAACGGACTTTCTAGAGGGCGCTTTTAATACACGGAGAGCCTTCAATGATTTACTGTGTGGTGTCTCTTTCGTTTTGAAGTGATATAAATTCAGTGCCTGTTTCTGCTTTAGTTTCTTGACGTTCCTGTGACTGCCAGCGATATAAGGTCGTCTCGGATGCTCAAAAGCAACCTTTTATTCAATGGCAACTAGTACAGTACAATACTTCATCTCTTTGTCTCGTTTGTCCTGCCCGTGTTGGATCGGACGGCTGCCCACCGCTTCTCGGCGGGGATCGATCAATCCCAATGGTGCTCTTGTGATGGCTAAAAAGGGGCATTTTGACTATGACGGTCACTAATACGGTTGCTGGCGATAACTGAGCAAAATCTTGTACGTATACATCCTTTTCCTCCTTTGTACAAACCACCACACCGCATGTATACCTAGTGGTACGGTGCCTCCATTCATCTATGCCTGTCGCCTGTCGCCCTTCCATCCCGCTCGCTTGGCCGCCTTGGTGCACACGACTAGCTACACGTAGCACGTATGCGGGCGGAGGTGTAGACGGTCGAAACAGGGTATGTATACATACTTTGTTTCTCTGTCGGTGCGCGACCCTTGTTTTTTGGGGGCGTCAGAGGCGCGGGGAGCGAAGCGATTCAGCGCCATGTGGAGTGGGAGGCAAATGAGACTGATGACATGTGACATGTGAGATGTGACATGTATGGGTGGACGCGAGCGAGCGGGCACCGCAGCGTTCGAGTGGAACGAAACGAGTGAAGAGGGGACCAGGAACCGAGAACCAAAAACCAAGAACTAACATGCCGGAACTAAGGACTTGGAATGAGAAAGCAGCTAGAGCGAAGGGGCACGGTGCACCGCCCTGCTGCAGTAGCTCGATGAGCAATCATTAATCATGTATGAAGCTTGAAGCTTGAAGTTCGAAGCTTGGAGTACAAGCGGCACAACCGTGCACCTTGTCATCAACGCAACGGGCCTTGCAACGGGCTCTGCAACGGCGCCGAATCGGCCTCACGAGTAGGAGGGTACGGATCGGACCGGACCGACACGAGCGGCGGCGGCGCGGCACAGCCCGAATCAGACTCAGGGGAGAAAAGGGCAGGAGGACCAGAGTTAGGCTCACCCCCACTCCAATGTTGCCGAGGCCAACGTCACTTGTCTCCGCCCGGATCGAGGGAGGACAGGCGTAATTGGGCTGCTGGCCAACGACGCAGGTCGTCGAAGCGTAGGTGATGTTCGTCGTTGCGTGGGCGACCGAGGTGAGCGAGGGGAAGGTGGAGAGCCCTTTTCGTGCGCCGGGTACGGCGGGTAGGGTGCGTCTTGGCCTACCCCCTAGGCGCGGAAAGGTCGTGCTCGCCACGCGTGGTGGGCCAGGACACGTCTGGCTCATGACTCGAGGATGGCGGGACGACCAGTTGGTACATGCGAACCCAGGGTGCATCCCATCGTCCTTGGTGCACGTGCGACGAGAAGGAAATCGGTGCAGGTAATGGGACCGAACGTGTGTGCCCTCGTTTCCGCGCGACCAACCGCAGCACCGCAAGCACCCCAATCACAGCCACTACCACCACACTGACCTTGACCACAAGTCGGAGAAGCTTGCTACACGGTCGTACTACCTTTCGGAACCACCACCAGTCCCATGCGCCCAGCCAGCCAAGCACAGCGGATCGCAGCGCGTACGTGCCGCCTAACCCGGTACAGACCGCACCGTTGTACCCAGACCCGTAGCCCCATTTCGGCCTTGCACCATTCACCGGCAGAGGGGGCGAATTCTTCCCGAGACCGACGCCGTTGGGAAGGGACGAGAAGCCAGTGGCGGGGTTGGTAACGTCACTCGCTTGGGCATCGGCTCCCAAAGAAGGGGAGGACCACGTTGTTGGGGTGCGAGACTAGATGATGCGGCTCACTGGGCACCACCCTCGTCTTGGGCAACATGACTTGCTCCACTTCTCCCTGCCCATCGAGGAGAAGAGAGAGCATGGTGCTGTACGACGGAAACCGTTCGGCCAGGTAGACTTGCATCTCGATTCGGCCGGGCCCGGTTGGGGTGGAGGGTCGGGAGAGTGGGACAGCAGTCGATTGACCCTGAGCTGCTAGAATCTCTTGTTCGTACTCGGCATATTGAAATCCTTCCCCCGACGTGAGCGGACGACAGTGGGCATACACAGGTACAATCGCCGACGATGGTTCACCCACCAGCCCACGCGTCTGGGCAAAGTGCAGCGCATCGTCAGCGGGGGGCAAGACGGCAAGTAGGTTGCCTAGTAACTGGTTGCCCACCGTGCCAAACGCACCCACAGCGGGGGTGGTGGCGCACGTCGGACGAGGGGCGGTAGGTCATGATAGTCGAAGGGTACGGCACGTCCCACGCGGTCGACGAATGGAGTGTGGGAACGGGCACAGGCAAAGAAGACGACGAAGACGAAGATGGTGATGATGAAGAGGGTGCACATTGAAGCCAGGTGGCAGGCCACTCGATTTGGTCCGTCTCAAGCGACGTGGCCAGGGCCGGACGGAGACTGAGCGCGCGCAACGTGGCGTTCCACCGGAGCGAAAAGGAGAACCAGTCGCGGTGCTCCAACGAGGCCAACAATGTTCGTCGTGACGTTTCGCGCTCGCGTGCAGGCATCCCAGGGTACTCCGAGACGTTGTGGGCACGCTGACGGGCATGAGCAAAGACGGGGGCCAAACGGGCACCAGGACGAGTGAGGCCCCATGTGCCACGAGGGACGTACGAGGGCGTGTACCACGACACGACAGCCTCGCCAGTGGGCGTGGGGAGCGAGGCCAAGGCGCCGCCGCCGCCAGGGTCGAGGACGAGGTTGGACGGGTCGTGGGCGGCGGCGCGCAGCTGGGCTAAGACGGCCGTGTCGAGTGCGGGGCCAGGCGCGGGGGCCGGGGCGGGGAGGAGGGTGAGGCCGAGAAAGGCGGCGTGGAGGACGAGGGTGAGGGCGGCGAGGAGGACGGCGAGGGCAATGGCGAGGGCGCGGAGGACGCGCAGGAGGGCGCGCATGGCCGGCGCCAAGGGGGAGAAGCAGGAGGGAGAGAGCGGGAGGAGCGGGAGTGTGGGTGGTGCTGCAACACCTGGCCCTGGCCCCTGGCGTGCGCTGTGGTGCGGCCTGCCTATTCTGGTTTGAGTTGAGCCACGCTGCCCCCACTCGGCCCCGCCGGCACAGAGGCAGTGTGCGCCCTGCCTGCATCCCCGCCGCCGGCCAGCCGCCAGGGCTGCTTCGGTGCATCTCTGTTCCGCACACGCCTTCCGCCCCGCACAGTGGGGCCAGGTGAACGTTCAAGTTGAACGTTGAAAGTTGCACGTGGGCTCCCATCGGTGCGCCACTCGCTCGCCCACGCGCAAGCACGCCTCGCCGCTCCCGCCCCGATCAGCAGCCGCCCCGCCGCTCCCCCCCCCCCCCCCCCGATGGCCGTGCGCCCCAACGCCGCGCATCGCCGCCAGCCGCTGGCACTGGCGCTCCCGCCTCCTCCTCGCGCTCCTCTGGGTCGCCGCCACGCTCGTCTCCGAGTTCTGGGCCCCCCAGCGCATCGCACACCAATGCGCCTGGCCCCTCCCGCCCAGCGCGCAGCAGGACACACTCCATGTCGCCCTCGTCGCTGACCCACAGATCATCGACGCCTTCTCCTACCCCGGCCGCCTTGCCCCCCTGCAGTGGGTTACACGTGTCCTGACCGACCGCTGGGAGGCGCGCTCCTGGCGCTTCCTCTCCTTCCTCCGCGCCCACAGGACCTTCTTCCTTGGCGACCTGTTGACGGTGGCCGCGAATGGCCCATCGACGCCCCTCGCTGGATGGAGGAGCGCGACCGACTCGCACGCATCTTCCCGCCTCCCCTGCAGGGGCAGGTCGATTGGAGCGTGCAGGGCAACCATGACATTGGATTTGGCAACGACATTGTCCCCGGTGCGCCCCAACGCTTTGCCGCCCAGTTTGGCCCGGCGAACCATATCTCCCCCCTGCTGGCGGCGAATATGACATGGTCGTGCTCGATACCATCAGCTTGTCGGCCGACAACCGAACCCAGCCGTACGAACAGGACGCACAGACGTTTCTCGATACCTTTCGTCCTTCCCTTGCCCATAGCAAGGTGGTGCTGCTCACCCATGTCCCCCTCTTTCGCCCTGAAAACGCTTCCTGTGGCCCTGAGCGCGAGTCCGGACGCCCATTGCCCCAGGCGGATGGATACCAATACCAAACCCAACTGTCTCCCAACCTGACCATGGAAATCCTTCACAAACTTAACCCGGTCCTCATCTTTTCGGGCGACGACCACGATGCCTGTGTCTACACCCACCCGGCTGCCCCTGTCCCGCCCGCAGAACCACAAGACCCAACACGATACACCGGTTGGATCCCCTTTGGCGGCGCAACCGAGTACACCATCAAGTCCTTCAGCATGGCCATGGGTATCTCTCTCCCCGGACTGGCGTTGCTGAGCTTGACCCCCAGTGGGTGGGGGGTAGAAAGCTGTTACCTTGGGTCTCCCTACCGTCCTTATGTCACCTACGCTCTCTTGGCTCTGCTCTGCTTGGCTCTGATGACCTTCCTGCGCCACCCTGGCCCAGCCCACGCCCCACCCTCCTCCTTCCTTTCCTTTTCCTCGCCCCGCACCTCCTGGGCATGGGGCAAAAGTTCCGCGGGCAATCTGCTTCCGATGCATGTCCCGCAAGTCCGAGTTGCCTCTACCTCTACCTCTGGCTCTGGCTCTACCTGTGCTTCTGCTTCGGCCTCTGCTTCGGCCTCTGCTTCGGCCTCATCCCCTTCCCTCCCTCTTCCACTCGCCCCACCGAGCCAGACACGGATGCGCTCCTACTCCCGCTCTCTCAGCCGGACGACGATGCATGGGGGGACGAGGGGCTGGCGCGGGACCCACGGCGCAGCTGGCGTGCCTGGGTGCAGGGCGAGGTGCGTGCATGGACTCACCTCCCACCGCAGGACGCTCGTACTCTTTACCGCTCGCTCGGGGTGGACACGTGTGTGTGTGTGCTGGCGTGGTAGCTGCCCAGATCTTGGTCCAACGTTGGTCGTATGCCCCGATGAGGTGACGCGTGGTGCGTGCTGGGTGTAACCATGTAACCATGTAATCCCACGCACAGCTATGGGTGTGACATGTGATGCTTGGCCTTCCTCCCCTACCACCCTGCGCCACCCGTGGACGCGTGGTGCAACACGCGTCCACAACTAAATGAATGCAAGAGAAAGAAAGAAAGAAAGAAAGATTGCGCAAGGCGGTTTGTATGCGTTCCCATCCCCATTCCCATCCCCATCCCCATCCCCATCCCCATCCCCATTCCCATCCTCATTCCCATTCCCATTCACATTTCCATTCCCATTCCCATTCTCCTACCCATTTCCATCCCCATCCCCACGCTCGGACCTTGCTCTTGTTCCTCCATACATTGATCCTACTGATTCACCCCTCACCCTCGCACTGCCCACGAACCCGTTTCGGGCTACGGACTCGCCCGGGCCGCCCACTCCATCTATAGCTTACATGGCCCCGTTGGAGGTGGCGGTGGAGGTGGAGGTAGAGGTGGGAGTCGAGGTAGAGGTGGAAGTGGCACAACCAACAACCAACCACGTACCTCCCTCGGGCACTATATACGTACCACTTGTGCGTCGACCACCACCACACGGTGGTGCGCACGTTGAACCGACGGTGCAGTTACGGTGTAGTTATGGTATAGTTACGGCATAGTTCCCACGAGGTGGGCCTAGTTTGTCGTGCACCCTCGATCGGAAGCACTTCGTGTTACGGTAGGATTGCAGCCCTCTTCCTCTCCCGTCACGCGGCAGCCTTGGCCCTGCCCATCACGACCCTCGAGACGGACCGCTACGCACCCGCACACCCATCCCCCTAACCGAGGAGCAGTAGCGGAGCAGCAAAGGACTATGCAAGGTAGTGTGCTTCCGCTCTATTTAGCGTTCAGCACGGTGGTGGGGCGAGGTTGTTCTGGCCTGCCTCGATCTCCGCGCTGTATCCGTCTACCGCGCTGCAGTGGGCGGGACAGGCAAAACTCATTTTCTACTCGATTCCACCAAGCGGACTTCTCGGTACATCCTAGTCCAGTTTCGTCAAAGGCACAAAGCGAGGATGGGATGGCCACCATCGCGCAGTCCAAATGGTGGGTTACCAGTGCCTCTGCGTACGAGCGAGGAGGGACAGGGGGGGAGAGGGGGGTGGCTAAACCCCATAAGAAAAAAAGGTAGGATAATGGAAACTCCAACTCACACGAGAGGAAACGTGTGTTTCCCAAGGGTGGGATTTAGTGACTTTAATTGGTGCGCCGGTCAAAGCGGCGGTTGATGCCCCCAAGAGGGCCTTGACGATCAAGTCGTACGACAAGGCCATGCCACTGGCCGGTGTGGTATCGACAATGTCCCGCACGCCCTGGGCAGAGGAGATGGCATCGTCCAGTTCCTTGAGAAACTCGGTCGCTTGCTGATCGTCGCCCACTTGGACAAACGAGAAGCCAAGCTGCGAAGAGGAGGAAAGTGGTTCTGGTCCAAGCGTCGCGCAATCGATACATCACTTCCTCCACATCGTCCGTTGCGGCACCATCGGTCAGAATGAGGTAGTTGCGTTTACGCGGCTCGACAAATCCTTCGGGAAGAGGTCGACCGGTCGCCTTGGCCTGCTTGGCAATCTCGATCGCATCCAATACTCCATCATCAGCTCTTCGATCTTGGCCCCCGTAGGCGTCGCGCCATCCGGCACGACCGAATCGAACAACGCGCGCACAGCTGCCGGATCCGTACAGGAAACCAAGTGCCGTGGCGAATTGAGGAAATGTACGTCCACCCCATCCGGATCTTTGTCCTTGACCAACGTCACCATCCCAGCTAACGCGTCCCGCGCTTTTCCCACCGACTTGGTCCACCAGCCTCCCGCGTCAACTGCATCGACCCACTGTCATCCACAATCAACACGTGTCAAACGTCTTGAGCAAGTCCAGTGGATCCTCCGTGTACCGCGCAGACGGCCCTCCACTCGCATTCACACTGTGGCTCCGCACCGTGTCGGCAATGCCGCCGCTCATGCCGAATTGGGATGGCGACTTGCCCGGCGCTGCGGGCGCCACGGACGGGGGAGGCGCAGGGGGGGGTATTGAGACGAGGCGGGAGGGTAGCCGCCTTGAGACGAGGCCGGGGGGTAGCTTGAGACGAGGGGGGGTAGCCTTGAGCCGAGGCCGGGGGGTAGCCTTGAGCCGAGGCCGGGGGGTAGCCGCCTTGAGCGGGAGGGTAGCCCTGACTGGAAGCCGGGGGGGTAGCCCAGACTGGAGGCCGGCGGGTAGCCCGAGGGCGGGTAGGCGGCGGGGCAGCGGGAGGCGGGGGGTGGCTGGGCGGCGCGTATCCGCCAGTGGGCGCAGCGTGGTTGGGGTCGATGGGGTTGTATGCGGCGGAGGCGCGTCGGGCGGGGGGTAGGAGGGCATGGCGGCAAGTGCTCTGAAGATGCACGCGGGATGGTCGATGGTAGAGCGGCGGAGGGCACAAGGAGCTGCGCGGCGTCTCAGCCCAGATGACATGCCATGGCATGACATAAGCCTGCCCCGGCTGCCCCCGTGCGGGCGGGCGGGGAGGGTGTGACGTCACCACGGCGGCGGCTGAGGCTGCGCGGAGAGGCTCAGGGGGTAACCCTGGGGTGACCGGTGAGGGTGCGATATTGCAGCCCACGCGTCGGCTGCACCGGGCACGTGATGCTATCGGCCAGCTGTCATCAGTACTCAGTGCCATTCGCCATCTCCCACAGTCCTCGTCCCATCGCCATCGACGCCCCGCCCTCCGTCCCATCCGTCCCATCCCATCCCATCCCCTCCCTGTGAGCGATGGACCGCTTCGTGCCGCTCGAGGTTACGCCGTCCTCGGTGGGCGCCGTGCTCGGCCCCGAGGAGCAGGTCCTGACGCTCGTCGCGGGCGTCGGCCTGTACCAGGGCAAGACCAAGGTCCCCGACCGCCAGGCCGGCACCCTCTACCTCACCAGCCACCGCCTGCTCTACGTCGACGATGCCCAGCCGCTCTCCCACAGCTGTGCGCTCCCGCTCGAGCTGGTGCACATGTCCGAATACTACGCCGGCTTCCTCCGCTCCTCGGCCAAGATCACGCTTGTGCTCCGACCCGCCCCGGGCTCGGCCGCCGCCTCGGTCCCCACGCTTGCGCCCGTATCTGCATCCACATCCACATCCACATCCATATCTGCATCTGCATCTGCATCCGCATCCGCTCCTGCCATGCGCCCCACCGCGCTCCCCACCGCCATCCGCAGGGTGGGCATTGCGTCGGTGCGCTCCACCGAGTCGCTGCCCGTCTCGACGCCTCCGTCGCCGCCGGTCTTGTCGCTGCGTGCGCCTGCTGCTGCCGATCGCGAGACGGTGCAGGCGCCGACAACGTGGGTCTGCCGTGTGTGCGGGTTCGCCAACACGACCGGATCGGCTTGTGGGCTGTGTGGTGTGCCGCGTCCGGCCCAGGCCAGTCCGCTGGGCCGCACCCACACCCCCACCCACACTCGCCCTCTCACACGCAGCGCACCCGCCACACCACCCCCGCGCAACGTCCCCTCCCGCACCCGCACGCCCTTGCGCTCTCTTACGCCCCTTGCCACCCCGCCACCTACCTCCCCGCCCCCACTCGTCCCCCCGGCCGGGGCCCCTTCCCCAACGAGGCCGGCGGACTGTCCTGCCCCGTGTGCACGTTTAGCAACCACCCGGCCATGGTGGCCTGTGAGATGTGCGGATCAAATTTAGCCACCGTGTCTTTACCTCCTGTCCAAGGTCTCTCGTGTCCAACGAACCTGCTCCACCACCGGCTGCCTTTGCTTCCACCCCTACCCTCGCTCCAAGGAGACAAGATAACGGTACCACTACGTCCTCTAGCTCTCTCCGGACCTGGATCGTCCTCCCCCCTTGGCCTGTCTGCTGCCCCCTCTGTCCCGGCTGTCCCGGCTGTCCCGGCTGTTCCGACAGCCCCACCAGCCCCACCAGCCCAGCGGGTCGACTACATCAAGCTCAGCTTCCTCTCGGCGGGGATAAAGATTGTTATGCCGAACTCAAAGCGGCTCTGAAAGCTCGCGCATGGGTCCCAGCGCGCTCGACCACGTACCTCTGCTCCACCGCGCCAACATTGATGGTCGCACGACCCACATGCGCAAAGCGGGCATCAGTACGTCCTTCCCCCCGTTCTCCGTTCTCGTTCTCCGGTCCTTCCTTCTTGCTCGTGTCCTCTTTTCCTCTTTGCCCCTCCTGGGTACTATGGTACTGTGTACTGTGGTACTGTGGTACTGTGGTACTGTGGTACTGTGGTACTGTGGTACTGTGGTACTGTGGTATTGTGGTACTGTGGTACTGTGGTACTGTGTCTGTGTACTGTGTACTGTGGTACTACTGTGGTACTTTACTGTGGTACTGTTACGTGGTACTGTGGTACTGTGGTACTTGGCCTCATTTTCCTCCCGGGCCTTGTCCTTTTACCTGTCCCGTATCTCCACCGTACCTACCCATCTAATGGGGGGGGTTAGCTAACACTCTGTTCCCACCCAGATGGTCCTGCGCGCCGCACAGGACGTTGCCCAAGCCGAACGAGAAGACGTAGGCGACGCGTTGCGCGATTTGGAAGCACTCATGACCCGGGCCGCACAGATGGTCCAGTTGGCAGAAACCTTGTCGGTCAAGTTGGCCAAACAGGAAGCGCGTGCTGCACCGGACAAAACGGCTTCAGATACACTCAACAAACCACCAGTTTGCTCCGTAGCAGCTTGGTCAAACTCGGCTTGCCCGCACCCGCTGTCACCGCTGAAGAGGCTGCGGACGAGTTGGTGTACCACTCGGAATTGGCACGTGAACTGGGTGGGTTGTTGGTCCATGGTCTGTTGTGCCAAGGTACGGTCGTGGACCCCCGGTCGCAGGGAGTGGGGGGATGGACCCCGCGTTGCGGAGCTGCAGCAACGTTCTACCTCCCACATCGCATCGGCGGCCCAAACCAGCTCGGCCGAAGACCAAGACCAAGACCAAGAGGGAAGAAGAAGATGATGATGATGATAGGCGGAAGTAAGAGGACGTCGACGACCGAGAGACAACTGAGGAACAAGGGAACCAATCTCCGCTACCCCGTCCCCGTCCTCGTCGCCGTACTCGCCCTCCTTTGGGACGTGGGATCATGCCGCTGGACGAGACATGGGCAGTATGGAACCGAGCGCGCGGGATCGCTTTGGTTTCACCAGCTACTTTGCGCCAAGTCGCCCCGCTCTTGGCGCGCGTCACCTTGCCCCCTATTCAACTTCGTATCCTCGGTTCCGCACCGGGCGTAGCGGTGCTCCATACGCCCCGCTTTACCACCTTGGCATTCGCTCGTCGCACCGCCCGCAGACTCTTGCGTCGACCAAGCTCTGCCCTTCCCCGTTCGCAGCTCCTGCAGCACGCTCAGCACGTTCAGGAGCAAGTCCAGGTGCACGGTGAGGCATCACCTTCCCAACAAGGCGATTCGAGTTCCAACCCTGTACTTCCGCCCCAGGCGAGTGGGGCAAGTGTGGTACAATATAGCAGGGGAAGAACAGGTCCCCATCCCGCTTGTCGCTGCGCTGGTGGAGGAAGCCACGGTCCAATTGGGTCTCTTGGTCCGGGACGACGGACCACCGGGGTTCAAGTCGGCCCCACGATACTTCCCCAACTTGATTAACCCTTCCCCCCTCGCGCGTACCTGAGAAATGAATGGGCTTGTCACAACCCGGATGCGTTCCAGCCTCATGCCTCATCGATCGTCCCTCCGGTTGATCCGTCCGTACTTTGGGGTCTTGCTGTTCTGTCCCGTGCTGCCCCGCGGTCCCCGACGTCCCATATCCCATATCCCACCTCGCGCATCCGAGGCTTGCGACTGAAGGCTTGCGACTGAAGGCTGCGACTGAAGGATTGCGACTGCAGGCTCGGATTGACCTTCCGCCTGGACCTGCGCTGCACGGGCCACGCCACGGACCTACTTTCCTCTTCTCGAGCGGGTTCAAGTTGATTTTTCTTCCCTTCCCTTGCCTTCCCTTCCTTTTCCTTCCCTTGCGCATCGATCATCGTTCAAGTATGCATTAGTACGCCACGTCGCTCACCAGGGGGAAAGTAAAACGGTGCTGACTGATGCGATTGAGAGGGAACAAAGGTGGGTGACGGTCGATGATCGATGGGGAGACAACCTTCGTCCTTCGTCCTTCGTCCCCATCGGACACTTGAGGTGCGGTCGCATGTGCAGCCGGGCCGGGCGGGAAGGTAGGGTCGTATACTAGCTAAGCCCACATGGCGTTGGGTCCGGCACACGGCTGATACGGCTGATACGGCTGATACGGCTGATACGGCTGATACGGCTGACACGGCGGACACAGCAGGAATCGGCTGTTTTACTGGCTCAGGTGTTCTGTAGTGCAGGGTGCCGGTGGTGGAGGCAAGACTGAAGATGTGGAAGCGGGGCAAACCTTCTCACTGATGGCAAAAGGACACCAATCAAGCGGATCTTCTAGTTTCTTCAGAGCTCGGTCTTCCGGTAGGGTACGTAGTATATTACTCAACATTGGTATTCAACGTACTCACCTCGACTAGTACTTTGAGTGTGCGAGTATTCTCACTCATAATATGACGCGGAGTATTGACATACTGTGTTGACTGAGAGGCAAAGGGTAACCGGTAACCGGTAATTCATAATGGACACGACGGTCCAGAAGCTAATCAATGAATCATCCGGAAGCGAGGTGGTGCGCGTTGGATGTTGGACGTTGGACGTTGGAGCTGCATGGCGGAGGAAGCTCTCGGCTAGGCAGGCTGGGAAGAAACATTGATCGCTCGTTCATCATGCATCATGCATCACTAGACTGCAAAACAGCATTCCTGGCGGCGCCTGGCCGGCGACCTCCGGCTACTAATCCGACCAAAGGAGGCCAGAGACCGTATACTATTACTACGAAATGTGTGATGGGGGCTTTTGGAGAGCTTCCGGAGAGGGTGGATGCTTACTTTCGTTAATAAAGTGAAACGCGTAACGCCAAAGGCCTAAAAAGCCTAAGGCCGGCCAAAGGTCGAAAAAATCTAAAAGGCATAAAACGCGAACGCCTAACGCGAGCGATTCGGTGTGGAGCTAAGCCTTAGTGCTAAGTGCGTTATACTATACGTATTAAGTATGAAAAAGCTGCCCGGAGCCCCTAAGGCCTAAGGTTAGGCCTAAGGCCTAATGGGTAACCCGGTAACCGGTAACCGGTAACCGGTAACCGAAGGCCAAACCCACTTTTTGTACGTGCAAGTGCTCGTACATATGTATTGTCTTGGTTTCTCGTACCTGCTTTTGGCCCCACCGGAAAACTCTGGGAGGATTCTGAGGTGCGGAGAGCAGCGAAGAGTGATTAATAACCTGTTTTCGAGGGCGGCGCAGGGCGGCGCAGGGGCTAGTGACCTAGTGACCTAGTAAGCGTATCTTGGGATGTTCGCACTATAACGCGGAACGTTTAACTATTGAGCCTCTGATATATGTGAGACCCACAATGCGGACAACCAGCAGGCACGGTAGTTAGCTCCTCTCGCAAGGCATTTTGGATGTCAGCACTCCCAGCTAAGTACTGAGTATACTGAGGGCGTTCTTAGCTCTCAACGGTTGGATCTTTAGAGGGTGGGAAGCTGTAAGAGAGACGCTGTCAGCTGGTATGTATACAGTCCGTGGCGCCATGTCCCACACCATGTCCGTCTCTCCATGTGATGGATGATGCGTATGATGGGGGCTACAAGGGGCTACAAGGGCTACAAGGCTACAAGGGGTTACATGTTACATGTGGGGCTGCGGCGGGGCTATTGTGGCATTGTCGTCGGCTCCAGATCATTGTCCATGTCACACAATGCCACATGTCATTAATCTTCATCGATTATTTATTAGCGCTTTTAGCATTACTATCCACGTCAACGTCGTCGATGTTCAGTCGTTCAGCGTTCAAAGTCCGTGTTCAACGCTGGAAGAAGAGGTGGATCGATCAAGGAGAGGGTGTTCCTGGGCGTTTCTTGACATGCTGCATGTAGCTGGGCAAGCGACTTTTGAAAGGGGGGTTCTCACGGCATCCCCGCGCAAGCACTACTTTTGTTTTCTTCGCCACGCCGGGCCGGAGAGTATCGATATGTATCCGCAACCAGTACACATGTTGATCCATCCATGGTGTATGAAAAACCCATGAAAAGCTTGCGAAACAACAAACAAAAGTCTAGTATCGCATTCTTTTTCTTGTGGCCGCCGGGGGGGAGCTGCGACATATTATGTTGAAAAAGAACGTTGAACGTTGGAGCTGCTGCGGAAGGGCATCGTGATCGAGTGACTAATAAGTAGTAACTCTACTGTTCTCAACTGAGTCCTGTGTCAGTCTTGTCATCGAAATATCGGTTGATCGGGGACAGATGCAGAAAAGACCGGGTGGAGATACTTTCGCCTTTGAACATGTGAATAGTGTAGTGAGAATGTGAAGCTGGAGAAGGTACGTGCTAACCTTGTTACTTTGTTGGCGTTGAAGACGATGGCACAATCAAGTACACGTGCTGTGATTCTCTTCTCTTCTCTTCTGCTACCCCAACTCTTCCTATAATACCTCAACAGTGGGCCAGCAGTTGTTGGTCAACGCGAGTTCAACTTGCTATCATTCCTTGCCGACCTGATTTATTCCTCCAACTTGTGGCTTGCTTGATTTTTGCGCCAGCTTCCCCTCGCGGCTACTAGACGTTTACGCATTTGACGCTTGAAGGCTCCGCATCAGCGCACAGCAAGACTAGTAGCGAGTGCTAAGCTCCCTATGGCCTGCCTCCCCCCCATCCCTCTCGCATTGCCCCCCGACCTCTTTCGTTTACCGCGCCACCAACTCTCCTCGTTTCCTCATGGGCGACGGGGTGCCCTGCCAGTGGCGTCTACGTACCCGGGGCCTCGTTGGCCAGCGCCCCCATCCGCCGCTCGCCCCCGGCGCGGCGCCGCTCCCCCTGCGCTCGCTTGCTCGAGACGCTCGACGATGTCTCCCCAGCAATGCCTCCATCTCCGGGCTCTACGCCTGATCCTGTCCACGCCCACCTCCCCCCGGCCCCGAGCTCTAGCTCTGCTGCACGTGCCGAAGGTTACTCCTTTGTCGCCACTGACCTCACCACCCCGCAGTGGAGACAGCGCTGGGAACGTATGTGCATTGAAGCCCCCGATCCCGGGTCGAGCGGTATGGTGCTGAGCTCCTCCCGCCTCAACTTGGCCGGCGGGGCAGCAGTAGGCCGGACGCCGCCCAACCCCCATTGTACGCCAAGCGGAGCTTTGGCGCGCCAACCCTGCATTTCGCAACGACGAGGTTACCCTCACCACCTCCGAGGCAGCCTCTGACGTCACGCTTCTTCTCAGTCCATGGCTCGAACTCGATGCGGCGGACGAAGGCATGCGTCTGACGCAGAGCTGGCCCTGATACAGGAAGTGGCCTATGCTGCCCACTCAATGCGCCTGCTGTGGTACTTCCGGCTCCTTCAAGCGATCCAGAACGAAGGAGGTTCCTCCCCTTTTATGCTCGGACCGTGGCAGCTTGCTTTGAAACTTGCCTCGGCTCAAGTACCAGTCCCGCTGCTGGACAACCATGTCGCTCCTAATCTCCCTTCCCATCACCAGTCCTCATCGGCTGGCTCGGAAATTGGCTAGGGAACCGCCCCAACCGTCGGGCAAGTCGGCCGCCGTGTTGAGACGGGTGGATGACGACTGGGCATGGGAAACCTGGAGCACAATCCAGGATGTGTGCCGGCAGAACCCAAGAGTCAAGGTTCTGCTCGATCTACGAGCGCCCTTGCCCGTTCAACGCCGCGTCTTGGGCCGCTGGGCATCAGAACCTGTTGCAGGACTGTCCATCCCTGCTTCTTCGTTCATGAGCAATGCCAAGGGCTTTCCTGTCCTAAGCAAGGCGGCCCAGGTTTGCTTCGTTCCGTCTTCCCCCAAAAACCGAGAATCCTCCTCTCCGAGACGCATACCCTCCCCCCGAGCATACCCGCGGAGGCAGCGACGCCTACCTCACCTATATTAAGCATTTTGCCCGTATCACCACAACCACCTTGACCCATGATCTCGATGCATTGACGCTCACGCATACCACCAACAAGCTCCAAGCCCCGCTCCAACCCTTGCTGGATCCCTGTACTTCCAGCACGTATGCCATACAAGAACGGGATAGTTAAGTTAAGTACAATCTCTACGAGGATGCCGTGGCCGCTGCGCTCCTGGACTTTGCTGCCACGGGGCGAAAGCACGGGATCCGGATCTGGGTGTGTGGGGCAGGAAGGGGAGCGTTGGTGGCCCGATGTCTGGCTGCGTCCTGGCGCAGTCATGTCCAGGTACATGTAACCGCCGTAGAGAACAACCCTCATGCGGTGTGTGTTGCAGGACCGGCGGGCCAACGAGTGGGGGATCGAGCGCGTCACGATCCTGAATGGCGATCTGCGCTTGTTGCCTCCATTACCTCGTGACAATGATAAAGCTGATCTGATCGTTTCGGAGCTGTTGGGCTCGTTTGGTGACAATACGTTGGGTCCCGAGATGCTGGATGGAGCCAAACGGTTTCTCAAAGGTATGTTGCTCAGGTATCTGTCCCAGGCTGTGACCGTGGTATGCGAGAGGCTGTGTGGTTTATTCACTGACATGTTTCACCCCTTTCTCTTTAGCTGATGGGATCTTCATTCCTTCGTTCGTCGGCAATTTCGTGACCCCTGTCACCTCCCCTCACCTTACTCAAGAGCCAAGAGTGCCCATGCGAAGTCCCTGCGACAGAAGGGCTACGAACGTGATGCCCTCGAGACACCCTACGCTGTTCTTGCAAACCAACCTGGCTACCCTGCCGCGTTAGGCGGACGTGGTGGTTGGGCCCCCATCCAGCGGGCTTGGGACTTTCAATTTAGTCCAACGCGATCGCCCGTACCGCTCGACGAAGGCTCAGGACTGCCGTTGAACAATTCGGCCAACGTTCGTACCACCGCACTCACGTTTTACCTCCCGCTTGCCTCGGTGGTGCATGGCTTGGTAGGATACTTTGAAGCCCGTCTTTATGGCGATATTGGCCTTAGTACCCACCCAGATCCCGGACAGGCAACAGCAGGACTCACCTCTTGGCCTCCCCTCTTCTTCCCTTTTCTGCCCCGCTCTACGCTCCCCCCAACTGCGAGCTGGACGTACACATGTGGCGAATGACGATGGAGCGGAGAGTGTGGTACGAATGGTACGCCGAAACGTTCCTACCACTTCCGGCAGCACAGGGGGGTGTCACACCATCTGGCCGGAGCGGTACAGGTACAGGTTCAGGTACGGGACTCGACTTGCCTCTTCCTGGACATGGATATGGATATGTCTTGCCCCTCTCGGTTGACAGCACCCCACCCCAGCATTGAGAGGTGAACGCAGCTCGAGTGTATTCCAAAACGCCCCTGCTACACCGGCTTTGCCTGCGGCCTATCACCCCGACTCTGCAGCCATGGCTGGCTCCCCGTTGGGCGTCTCGTTGCCCCGGATGCCCTCTGCGGGCTTGACCGTACCCCCGCGAAAACGGCACGAGCAGCGGGAATGTCGTACTTAGTCCTTCCCTCGGCCAGGCGTCCATCGCACCCGTTGTGACACGGGTCAAAACCAACATGACCGCATTTATGAACCCGGGCGGGCGAAGTTGGTGGATGGACTTGTGACCACACCGATACGTCTCGAGCCCTCCCAAAAACGTCCAAGCACAACCGATCGGTCATATGATGATGGATGGGTGGCATACTGTACGCACGACGAAGGCTGCTCCTTACGACGTGAACGGGAGTTTGGAGCCAGTACTTTGTTATTACGACTTGACGTTTGATGGTTTATGTTGATATACTTTTGCACTCTTTGGGGGCTCTTTTGAGTAAGGAGATCTGTGTTGAGGGTGTGCATAGTATAGTAGTTTGTTCTCATTTGCCAGTCCTGTGTTTTTTCCACATGCCACGATAGTGACATCCACTTGGAGCTTGATTAGCACCGCCCCTTCAATGTAGCATCTGTCCGTGAGTGGGCGGGCCTGGTCTCGTCGATGCATCAGTTGATGGAAAGAAGATCACCAATCAATAATCGAGAGATATATCACCCCCGCCCTCGCCCCGCCCCGCCCAGTCCCCTCGTTACATTAGCGTTGCGAGAAGACGTGGGGACAAAACCTGCCATGTTGTCCAGCATAAAGGCGAGAAAGACGACCGCGTCAAGCAAGGCTTTTGCCTGGGCTCAAAACTCGTCAAGGCAACCAACCCGACGGAGTGACGTGAACGCGGGCTTGGATTTTTTTCCACTCTATTGATAGAGGCAGTAGAGTGGCAAAAAGCGGCTCGCCTGTGTACCACTTTCCCCATCTATATCCCGATCTGCTAGAAACGTAGTTATGTATTGGCCATATGATATGCATGGCCCAGTTTCCATCTCGTTTCCTCGGTGGTTAGATATGCGATTGCGAAAACGCTCGAGGTAGATCAGACAGGTAGCGGATGGATGAATGAACAGAAGAACCAAAATGGGGTACCATAAAACGAGGCGAACGGGGCGGGATCAGAGTGGCGGAGACTGAACAGGGAGGGGTAGCAACGAAGATATGACATGAAGATTCGGCGCAGAGCAGCTCAGGCGCCCACAGGCGCTCAGGGGACCACTGCTCGTCTTGGCATTTTCCTGAGGGGTGAAAATCCTGCCAGGCGGTGGAAAGGGGGAAAGGAGGAGGGCGGGGGGGGGGGGATATCAAGAGGTGCATCCTGGATACAAAAGTGCGAGACGAGGGATCAGGTGCTGTTGGGAACCGCGCAGTTGGCATCGTTGGGATCGATTTCCCAGGACGGATAGCTAGGTGCTTCAGCCAGCTTGGCCAATGGACTGCCCGGGTAGGTGGAAGAAGGCGCATTGCACCCCCCGGATACAGACGGTTGCGCGGCCACGGTTGGCCGTACCCGCCCTCGCTTGCCGTGTTGCCCCACAGGGTTAGGTTGGGGTTGGTGTACGCTTCAATTGGCGGTTAATGTAATCCTTGGTGGGGAAGTCGTGCGGATCACATCCCACATTGGTCTTTCGGGCTCTTGGTACACCCGCACATGGTCCACAGCCATCTCGTTCGGCCACTTCAAACTGGCTCCAGCTGGGCGTGCCAAGTTCTGAGAAATGCCCAAGTTCTTCATAGTCGGGGCGTACCAAGAGGTGGAGCCAGGTCAGTATCTACCATTCTCTCGGTATAGTGGGGGAAGAGGGAAAGGGGGAAACACGCACCATAATAATGTACAGCGGCTCCTCCGGGATAGGCCGCCGCGAGATTCCAGCCACTGGGTCGGCCTCCAATTGACTCGAATTTAACATCCACGCTGGCCGTCCATCCGCCTCCCACTTGATGAACCCATCGTATCCCCGGCTGTACTCGACGGCATAGTCCGCAAAAATGCCAGGCGAGCTATCGTTGAGGTATTGTACCGCGGTCTGGTCCGTGGGAGTGACTCCGGACGCGGCTTGCTGCGTGCGCTCACCCGTGTAGGAATTGGTGCGGGATTGGTTGTTGTACAGCCTCGGCGGGATGGGAGAGCTTGTACGCGTTAAACGGCGCCAACTGCAGACTTTGACTGACCGTCATACCCTCGGTTGAACTCACTTGAGCTTCGAAAATGTCCCAACTCGGGCGGCACGGCCCTTGAACGTCCCTCCTTGTTCTGCGGACCAGGATGGTCCTCCGCCAGGACAGTGCACGACGAAAGCCGTTGGCCGAAAGAAAACTTAACGCCTTGGTGCCAAATTGCCCGTTAAACATACAATCGCCGAGGAGCGTCGAGTTGGGCATACCTAGTTCAAACGGTCAGCCACATCCCTTCCTCTTCCACCGAGCCGCGGGCCAAAGGCCAAAAAAAGGCAAACAACAAGCAAAGGGGAACTCAGAGAGGAACATACCAGTTGCAGGATTGGTTTGGTTGGCCAACGTGCCCGTGTCACAGCTATCGTACGTGTAAGGCCAGGTCCCCTCTAGCGAAGCACCGTACCCAGCACGGCCGAGGTTGCCCATATCCAAATCGCTGGCCACAGCCCTGCGACTCGGGCTTGACCAGGAAGACGGACACTGACAGCAATGATTCCACCTGTAAAGCAGAACTTGTTCCACGACTGGATCATCCCCCCACGGAAGTTAAGGTTGTGCTCGGGATGCTGGGTGAGCGAAATTGTCAAGGCTCCGTCGCGCGTCGTGACGGCGGCAGGGTCATACCACTCGTAATTGTTCGTTTCGTCTGCACAAGGTAAACGGGGTAGGTTCCAGAACAATCGGTTAGAAAAGACGACAGAGACCGCGACAAGAGAACGGAGAGAACGAGTAGTCAACGGTACGTACGCCAGTAGTTGAGGTTGACAGCTTCCCAAAAGGGGTCCTGTGGGGGGAGGCAGGCAAGCGCATCACATGTCCATCAGTATTCTTCCTCTCTTTCACACCCCCACGACACATGCCAAAAACAAAGATGAAAACAACGTACATCACCAGGTAAAAACTGCGGCCAGGAGTGTTGAACTCGTCGGAAAAGACCAATTCGTACGTTGTCACACCATCCTCGCCCAATCGCGTATAGGCATCCCGGGGTGTATCGGGGTCGATCAAGGTGGTGCGGATGCCCGGTAGAGCGCTTCCCACTTGGCCCGAACTGTTGGCACCTCCCAGCCCATACACCCAGCTTGGAGTACTTGTACAGGCCATGGTAGTGGCTGTAGATGGGGTAACCAGCAACAACATCAACACCCCCAAAATCACAATCAACACCGTACCCAAATTCACTACGCCGCGCACCCCCGTCCGTTCCATCTCTTTCCACGCGGTCGGCTTGGGGCCTGCCTCCCCAGCCGCCTCCGCCTCTTTTTCCCGCACCTCTTGGCGATAGTTCCGGCGCGGATGCGTTCCCCGACGCAGCAACCTGCTCCGCGCTGGTTCGACCATGACCCCTTAGACGTTTTCTCGCCCATCTCGGGATCGTGCAGACCGTCGTCCGACTCCGCCTCGGTCACACTCAAAAGTCAAGCGGACTCATGGTGGCTAGATCAATAATGTCTCGGAACCCAAACCTGCCCGTGCCGTCGCGGGTGATAGGCGTGTGCGGAGAGTACGGCGACTCGCTCGACCCGGACCCTTTGAGCGGGGAAACGGCACTGTGAGGGGACACCGCCGCACTGCTATTGTCCGTTTGACCCGCGAGGATGCGGGTGGGGCACACTGCGGAGGATTCAACGTGGCGCTGGTCTACCGACCCACCGCCCGGCGACGAAGGATGAGACGCATCAACCGAGTGGGCGAGACTGCGTTGTTGGGCGTGTGCACATTGAGCGCGGGTAGGGATAGGCTGAATCCAAGCCCATCAAAGCCGTCAGCGCCGGATTTTGGTCCGTCATCGACGAGTGCCGCGAATGACCGGGACTGCGTTGACGCCGGGCCAGGCCTTCGGGAGACGTGATCACAGCTGGGATGCCGGTGCGCGGCCAGGCCGTGGGCGGAGGGGGGCGCTGATGATGCCGTATTCCGGGAGACTGAGATGAAGCGTCACTGCTGAGTTGAACAGGGATACGCTCGGCACTGCTCGAACGGGGCTGGGATATATCAGATGGTCCCGCCGAAGCGGCGCGTCGGTCGAAGAAGGTTCCAGAACAGTGTCAAACGAGGCAGGGCTCGGGCCATGACTGGACGGAGGTTGGGGAGACAGGTAGTGACGTTGGGACTCGGCGTCGTCGATGCTGCTCGCCTGACTGTGACTTGCTCCGCCTCGGAGCACTTGCTCGCTCGTCAAGGCGGATGGATGGGGGATGGACGGAGGGGCAGGTGAGCCCTGCGGGAGGGAAGAAGCGCCGAGGGGACTGCCCGTGTCAGGACCCGTGTGGAGGGGAGCGTGGGCAGTGTGGGCTGCCCGAAGCACCTTCTTCGGTTCGGCCACGGTAGGGCTGGGAAGAAGGCCGGGTGCAGCGGCGGCGTCTGCTGGCTTGGCCAGGACATCTTCCGACGACGGCTGGGGGGCAGGGTCGACGGGATGAGCAGCGATGGGGTCCGGCTGGCCAGCAGGACTGCTGGTAGGAGGATGGCGGCCCGAGTCGAGGCCGAACATACCGGCGAGACGGCGGGCCATTATAGGGGAGATGATGGTGGGGATGGGCGAGACGCTGCGAGTGGATGCTGAGGCCTGAGGCTCCGGGCTTGGGACGAGGGGAGGGGAGCAGGAGGGCGGGAGGGTCGAGGGCAGGCTTCGTGGAGTAGATGACGAACGACAGATGAGGACATGACGCATGACGTTCTATAATCAGACAGCGGTTCCAGTAACTGAGTGTACTGGGTGTACTGAGTGTACGAAGTGCACCCTGGGTGCGAATGGGTGCAGGATCGATGATGGCCGATGATCATGATCTCATTGATCGAGTTGTGATGATCGAACATCTGGGAGGGACGGGGCGTCCAGTGAGCTTCATAGGCTTCAGCTGAAGCTTCTCACAGCAGTGCTTCTCAGCAGCATCAGCGCCATCACATTCACTTGCACCAGCGAGCTCCCGCTCAGCGAATGGAAGATTGACGCGTGCTCCTGCTCCTGCCTGCCATGCAGCGCGTCCCATTCACCATGCGCGATTTGCGGTGCTGTGCTGGGCGCGCGTGTGCATCTGAGCGCTGAGCGCATCATAGGAGCACCTGCCTGCACCCGTCTGGCGCGGCGCCGCGCTCGTCTCGGGGCTGTGCTCCGTCATCGAATTCTCGTCCACCACCACCTGCGCTCCTGCCTGGTGCAACTGACATGTACTGACATCCACCGACATCCCTACATACCCGCTTGCTCCTGCCGCGCTTGTCTCCCTCATGGATTGGGCCTCCTCCTGTCTCTTCCTTTGTCTGGCAAGCCTGGGCAGCCTGGGCAGCTTGGGCAGCCCCACGTCTCACATCTCCGCTGCCACCCACGTCACCTCTATGATAGAATGATCCTTCGCCAGGCTCTTCGGCTGCCCTGGTGCGCCTGCCAGCTGCTGCAGGCTGTTGCACCGCCGCCCATCTGCGATCTGAATTCTTGAATGAATAGGGAATGGCTGAAGCTGAACGTCTGAACGCTCGCTGAGCGCTGAACCGCTGAGCGCTGAACAGTGGTTGTTTGACGTGCTGAACACTTCGACGAGCGGACGGGGCCACACAAACCCCCACTGTGGTGGAGAGCTGAGTGAGTGCCGTGTGCGTAATAAGGCCGACAGGAACCCAGACTGTGTCCAAACCAGACTGTTTCCTTCCAGGGTCCAACGCCGCGCGCCCACGCCACATGGCAGTGGCTGAAGCCAGAGGCACAGCACTGGGGAGCCGTTGAATATTGAATGGCTCAGGCTGAGCGGCCACGTGCCGGGCTCATGACTATGAGCCCCACCACCGCGCGTGCGGCAAATTGGCTGTGTCAGCTGTGCCTCGCCTGAATATCTGAATGGCGACCGGTGAGTGTACTGAGTTGAGCCTCAGCTCACGCTCAGCGCTCACCGTTCCCAGTGCCTTCCTCCCAAGGCAGGGTGCGAGCCGCTTTGTTTGGATGGCTCCTTTTTTTATAGGAGGTCTGAAATTCTGAGTTACGCTCTATCCACTCCATCCCTTGTCAGTCATGTCAGTGCTCTGTGCACTCACTCAGTTGGAGTGTTCAACAGATGAGTACTCTCTGCCATGTTCCATCGACCAGGCTCCTGTTGAGATACTGGGGTAGGGCACTGAGACTCTGAGTATGGGCGGCACCCAGGTCCCACAGCCACCCAATAAGCTGAGCAGAGCATGTGGACGCTGAGGAGGAGCGCGCTCAGACTCAGGCTCAGTCCTGCAGTCGGCGCGAACATGGACAGGCAGCAGAAGCAGAACTCAGCCTGAGCTTAGCTAGCGTTAAGCGGTCAAAGGCCGCTTTGAGCCCTGCTCGGGCTCAGCTGCGGCTCAGCTGCGCGCTCAAGCAGACTCAGGCTCAGCATGGCCTCAGCCTGGCTCAGCTCAGCAGCTGAGAGATTACACACGTATCTATATTCCCACATCTTTTTCTCCCAACCGCCATCGCCAAGTTAAGCCTCAACCGCACGCATAGCGCCCTCTGGTCACCGGTCACCGGCCATGCATCATGCAGGCTATGAAGATCATTAACTAAAACTGTTGCCTATGAAAGGAAGAGATGTCCAGGCACCAGGAGAGGAGCCCGTCAGGGGGGCAGAACATAATATGAGGGCCATCAAATCGATAACCCTCCCGCTTGCACCTGGCTATTTTGTGGTCGCGACTTGGCGTGGGCCACCTGCGGACGGGCCACCTGCACCACGGAAACACGCGCAGGATTGGGCCGACTTGTCCCAGCCCCCGATGGATCGAACGCGGGCGGGTCGCGACGAAGGCTGCGAACGCGCCCCTAGTATATTAGGCTTTCGATGCCTTTTTAAGGAGGGCTACGAACTGATGGTCACCGGGCCAACCCAGCTTAACCTCCGGAAGGCTGATGGGCTTGCCAATCGTTGAACGTTGAGGCGGTTGAAGCTCGTGAAGGTTGAAGCCCAATTTCTTGTGCTCCTTCCAGTTCGCTGTTCGAGCTTCAATGCTCGGTGGAGTTAGCTCCGCATATGTGGCAAGTGATGTGGTGATGCGGCGATGTGGTGATGTGGTGATCGAATCCTTCAGAGCTTCAGTCACAGGTGATGACGCAATCATCTGCAGACAACTCCGCCCTGCTGCGGAATTCAAGAGCGACGGGCGCGCATGTGACATGTGACGTAATGTGATGTCGGTCTACTCAGCCCAAGAGGTTTGATGCATTTCATGATGAAGGACCGCCTTAACCCATGTCTCCCAAAGAGCGCCGTGCTCACCCCGCTAAGCGGGTATGGGCGGAGCTTGTGTCCTGACCGTGCATGGCCGCGGGGGGGAGGGGATGCGAAGGAATGAGCTGGTAAGAAGAGAGGTGCGACATTACTACGTGTGGGCCATCTTTCCTATAGTATTCCACGCACGTTGTGATGACCAGGAGGTGATACTAGTGTTAGTTGGATCATTTTGAGTGTGTCCCTGGTACTTTTGGCCGTTCTTGTATTCCTCTGCAGGATGTTGGACAGATAGAATGTGTGACGCAACGCTGGTGTAGTGGCGCCGGTAGCCCAAGCCCGGAACCGTCGCGTTCATAGTTCCTTGCAATATTCCGTCCTGGAGTGCGGGAATATTCTCTAGCCTCTGTGGCTCATGTGCAATGCTATACACCATCAACCGCCTGCTCCTTTGTCTTCTACAGATTGGGTGGTCCTGACGCCGTCTCCCTCGTATAGGTGGGTGAGTGTTGGCCTTCTCTTGCTCAAGAGTACTGGCATTATGCTCACAGTCCACTGAGCCCATCCTCTCCGAGGGAATGGCTGCCGGCTGCTCCGCTTGGATTTGAACGAGATGGCACTCCCACACTGCCCCGAGGATACGCTGGTGCCGGCCGACACCCACAAGAGACGGCAGGGAAGACGAGAGGCACGCACCCAGCGTCGAGTGTTCATTGTGTTGGGACTCCGGGGCGGCAACGGCAGCTGCAATATGAAACCACACCGCCGTCCGCGCGGGCGGCAGCGCTAGGGTTGGCCCGGCGCTCCGGCGGTGGCGCCTGGGGCAGCGGCCGTGTTGCACTCGAAGAAAAAAAAGAAAAAAACAAACCCACGCCGCCCCCCAAAACGCAGCCAGCCACCCCGCCTCCCCGGTCCCCCCCCCCACCCCCACCCCCGCCTCCTCCGTCGCCGCCCGCCCCCATGCCGCCCCCCTCGCTCCAGGACCTCTACGCCCTCTTCGGCGCCTCCTTCGACCAGAACCCCAATGTCCGCAAGGCCGCCGAGCTCGAGCTGCGCGCCCTCGAGCGCCAGAACGGCATCCTGCCTTCTGTCTTCCACATCGTCACCAACCCCGAGGCCGACCTGGCCCACCGGCAGGCCGCTGCCATCTGGGTCAAGAACCGCGTCCGCCGTGGCTGGGAATCCACTGCCCTCGCCCACCCGCCCTCTGCTGCCGGCGGCACCGGCGCCCCCATCGACGACGCCGACAAGCTCGCGCTCAAGCACGCCCTCCTCCCCTCGCTCGCCCCCTCCCCCCCCGGTTGCGCGTGCACGCCATGAGCACTCTCTACTACATGGTCCCCGACCAATTCCTTGAACAATGGCCCGAGCTCCTTCCCTCCATTGTCCAGGCCCTCAACAGCGGCGACCTGCCCACCATTGGCGCCGGCGCCCGCGCGCTCCTCGTCCTTGCCCGCCGTTGCGGTGGAACATCAAGGACGATGTGGTGGAGACCATGTGTGTCCAGACCTTCCCTCAGCTCCTTCAAATGTCGCGCAGCCTGCTCGATGCTCCCGATGCACATCCAACCAGGACGCCGGCGAACTGCTGCACGTGATTGTCAAAACTTACTTCCGCACCGTCTCTCACCTTTGCCCCCGCACCTCCAGCAGAGCATTGCCAGCTGGGGGGCCATCTTCCTCGCTACCATTGCCAAGCAGGTGGATGACTCGAATTTGCCGGAAGATCCAGACGAGAAGGCGACGGCGCCGTGGTGGAAGGCCAAAAAGTGGGCGTACCGCGTCCTGGGCAAGCTCAACCGCCGCTATGGCAACCCAAGTCAACTGCTTAGCAACATGAAGCAGTACAAACCCTTTGCCACACCTTTTCCGAACAGTTTGCCCCCGAAATCCTCCGTGCGTACCTGCACCAGACCGAACTCGCTGTCAGCGGCCAGTACCTCAGCCCGGTCGTCAAGATCTCCATGTTTGAGTTCTACCACGACTGCATCTTGGTCAAGGGACTTTGGTCGCGGATCAAGCCTCAATCCAGACACTCATCGAGTCGTTCGCTTTCCCGATCCTGTGCATGAACCAGGAGGAGATTGAGAAGTTTGAGGACGAGCCCATCACTTTTATTCGGGAACAGATGGACCCGACCGAAGAGTTTGGCACGCCGCCGCTGGGATCGCCTTTGCCTTTGTTCGCACCGCTGTATCAAAGCGCAAGTCGGCTACCTTCCACCCCGTTCTCGCGTTCTTGCAAGCCGTCATGACCGCCGCCGCCTCGGGCCAGCGTTCGGCCGTCGAAAAGGAAGGCGCGCTCCGCCTGTCGGGAGCCATGTGCCTCACGATGGTCAACGACAATACGGTGGGACCGCAATGGACACTTTCATGAGCACCCAGGTCATCCCCGAACTCGCCAACACGGCACAGCCTCTCCTCCAGTTCCGTGCCTGCCTAGGTCATCAAAAAATTTGACGAGGCGGGCATGAATTGGACCAACACGGCTACCTCGGCGCTGCCTTCCAGGGGGTGCTGACTTGCTTGATGGAACCCTCGATGGCGCTGCCCGTGCGTCTCCAGGCGGCCGAGGCGCTTGGTGTGCTGATCAGTCACGATGATGTCCACGCTGCTTGTGCGGCCAATGCGGGCCGTCTGATGCAGGAACTGCTGGCCTTGTCGGACAAGACGGATCTATGCGGTGCTGACTGCGCACCCAAGAGCAGGTGGTGGACAACTTGCTACCGAGTTGCTCCCGTTCGCCGTTGAACTCGCCACCCAACTCGCGACAGCTTTATCCGTCTTGTCAATGAGATGAACGCCGCTGCCCAGACAGCGGAGGAGTCGGGCGACCTGAGCGGGTGCCACGCCCGAAACGGAAACCAAATGTTTGCTGCGATGGCCTCGCTGAGTACCATGTACCAACTCGTCTCGGCCGCCGACAACACAGCAAATCCTCGCTCAGCTGAGCAGACCTCCTCCGGCCATCATCTTTGCCCTGGAGAACAAGCGGTCTGAATTTACGGAAGAAGTGTACGACCTGGTTGAACTCCTCACCTTTAACCAGCAGTTCATCTCGCCGGCCATGTGGCGCGTGTTTGAGCTGACGAGCGAGATCCTGCTCGACTGGGGGTCCGATTACATCACGAAGTCCAATCGCCCCTCAGCAACTTTATCACCTTTGGTGGCCAGACCATTGCCCAGAACCCAGCGTACAAGAAGGCGTTGGTGGAAATTTGCTTGAGCCAATGGCGTCGCGACGCGCCGAATTGGAACCGGTCGAAGTGTGCAAGTTGATGGACTCGATGCTGCTGCGCGCATGCCGGGCGCATGGGACGAACACTTGGCTGCCCTCTTGCAGCCCGTTGTACACATCGTCGTTGCTCCCGCCACCACCTCCACCTCGATCCGGCGGTGGACCGACATTGTGGTGCTCGACACATTCATTGCCAATGCACCCCTGGCCCTGCAGGTACTTGCGTCCCAAGGCATGCTCACCCCAGTGTTGCAAGCCATCCCCCCGCGTGCCAACCAAGTTTGCTCGGATGCACGAATGTCGCGTGGGCGTCTTCTCGTTCCTTGCCCTACTCGGCCTCCCGGCAGCGTCGATGCCGGCGGAGGTTCAGGCAGTGGCACCCCTACTTCTTTCGGGTGTGGTAACGCTCTTGGCCAAGTACCCCGAGGTGGTGTCGCGCAAAAAGGAGCTGGCGGATCTGCTGGAGGATGGGGATCTGGAGGAACTGCTGGACGGGGACGAGGATGGGTTGGTGGAAGACTTTGCCGACGATGCGGATGTGAACAATGACGCCAACGAGCTGTACGAGATGCTGTTGGCGGCCGCAGCCAAACGGCAAAAGCAAGAGGAACGTCGGGAAGCGATTGCGGCGGGTGAAACTGTTCCCGACCTGGACGAGGATGAAGAAGAAGAGGAGGATCTGGATGACGACGATGCAGTGTACGAGTCGGCGTTGGAAAAGCTACGGATGTACGATGCCTTCCGTGCATGGCGCCAGACGTTCCAGTCGTCGACCCGGCGGCGTTCGATGCGCTCCTGGCTCAGCTGCCGGCGGATGTACAGGGCGCGTTAGCCATCGTGTCGGAGATGAAAGATGACGAGGTTGCTGCGTTGGGTGAGTCGGACGACGGCAGACACGACGGCGGCATAAGACTTGCTTGCGCCTCTTTTATGGGTGTCTGTACTTGCCTTGTCTCTCGCACTTTCTTCTCTACCCAACTGTTCTTATCATTCCCCATTCCTTCTTCTGCTGTTACCCGTCCTCTTCTTTTTTTCCCACCAAAAAGCAGCTCGCCACATGCTTCTGCCCTCCTCTTTCGCAATCATCATCTTTTTGCTTTCTCTTCCCTTTCACCTCACCTAGCCCTCCCCTGCCCCTTAGCCCCTGTCTCCGTCTTCGGTTTCTCCCCATCAACCGCCGCTACGGCGCGGCCAGCGCTTTACCCCCTTTCCCCGAAACTACTCCCGTGGCACGTTTCAAATTAGGTTTCTGTTCCACGTTCCACCACTGCGCTTTGCATTCTTCCCTCCCGCTTGCCCCTGCCCTCCGCACTCAATGAGGCGATGTAGGTTCACACTGTGACCTCTCAAACGTGCGATTGTAAGACCCTTATCTAGAAGCGTTGGAACAGTACTAGTACATGTCAGACTTTGGGGGCCGGAGTTCAGCGTTTAGCGATGACGTTCGTCATCGATCACCCCTCAGCCTCAGGCCTCACCTCACCCCCCCCTCTTGGGATGGGACGAGGGCTCCGAATTGCGTGTGATCCTAGGACGAACCAGACCCCCGCCGAGAAGAGGAAAAGGGGAGAGGTCTGGACCTCGTACTTCTGATTAATCGACGCGCTTGTTGCTCACGTTTCCGGTTGCTTGCGCGAGCTGATCAGAAAGACGGTTGTACTCGACTTGCTGCTGCTCTGTCTGCTTTTTGAGAACGGCTGTGCGGGGAAGAAGAGAGAAGAATGGGGTTAGGACGATAGGGCACGACCAGGATTGCGATCATCGATCATCTGATCGACCATCCATCACAGAGAGAGGAAAGAGCAACCAAAGAGGCACAAAAGAAGAAGAAAAGAAAGATCAAAATCAAGATCAGGAAAACAAACATACAATTCTTGCTGGTACTTGGCCTCCACCTCGGCAGCGCTTCCTTGGGGGGCGGGGCAGTCTCTCTTCGCTTCGAGCGCAAACAGCTCCTCTTGCGTTTCGATCAGTTCGGTGATCAGACGAAAGACACGCGAGTGAATCCTGCGTCCAGATCGAAAAGGAAAAGAAAAGGGTTGGAGAGTTAGCTTTTCTTTTCCCCCCTCTCATTCAGTGTTTACGATTTTCGTTCTACAACAGGGGACCAAGACAAACGTACAGACCAAGTAGCAGCGTGAACCCAGTGAGGTAAAAGTTGCGCTCCGTGTAGAACTTGGACGCGAGCGCATTCGCGTTCCCGCCCGCGGCTGCCACCGAGGCAGCACCGCCGCCTGACCCAGCCCTTCCTCCGAACTGTTTCTCCAGCTCGTGCAGGTGGCGGGCCGCAGCACCATTTTCTGACACGCATCCACAAAGAGAACGGCGACAAAGATAAAGGTGATCTTGAACCAGTACTGCACACGACCGCGGCGGCGAGGCAAGGAAGTGGAACAGCTTGCGGCGCGCAGCAAAGGGAAGCGGTGCGATCAGGACAAGAAGAAGACGATCTCCAGCAGGAGAATGATGAAGGAGAGCAGATAGTGGAGCGCCATGGTGGGCAAGCAGGATGTGGCGGTGGTGGTGGTGGCGAGATGAAACGGCGCGAGCGGGAAGGATGGTCGGGCAGGCTCCGATCCACGCACGAAACGCAACAAACGGGCTGCGATCCAACCAGGCTGGCCGACGATCGCTATGACATCATATCACATTCGTGAATCACACCCGAGGGCGCGAGCGCGGCCTGGGCAGCCAAGCGCAGGCAAAGACAAGTGCGAGCGCACGGACCCAGCTAGGACTCTGTCTGTCTTCGGCCCCGTCCGCGTCGCCCTCCACGCTGCTCCCGCTCGGTCCGTGGATGAGTACTCAGACTGAGATCGCAGATCACAGATTGGGCACTGCGTGTTACATGTTACGCGTTACGGACGTGGAAGACTGGTATGCATCATCCATTTTCATCATCCATCCTCTGCCTCCCTTCTTCATCGACCATCCATCCCTCCTGCCGTCCAAGCTCATCGCAAGTCCGAACTCGACGACGACGACGATGTCGACCCTGGCGACGGCGGGAGCAGCGCCTGGCTCGCTGCCGTATACGTCCCCATCCGCACTTCCTCCTCACCTGGCGCGCCCGTCGTGCTCGTCCTGCTCGCGCACAGCTTCCGGTGTCGCGCCCAACGGCCCAACCGCCAGCATCGAGAGTGGCTGTTCGGGAAGGCCAGCGGCCGTAGCTGCGGAGGGTGGGAATGGGCACTCGCCGCCGACGGGAGGGCAAGGGACGAACTGCTGCTAACAGGCCTCGCTTGGACCGTTTGGACCGCCGGCGGACGCTGAGCCATCGGCCGGTGCACAATCCCGGCGCCGCGGCGGTACGAACGGGACCTCCTTTTTTTGTGCCGACACAGCCTGCGGCTGCAATCCGGGAGCCTGGAAGGGGTTCTCTTGCACATCCACTGGTTCCACTTCGGGCGTCATGTCTGTTCTCTTGGGCATGATCAATCCGGATGGGGAGGAGGGACGCGGAGATGATAAGGCCAATGCCGGTGACCACCGTCCTGTCGAAGCAGAGGAAGGGTGGCCGATTGAAGCATCAGTAGGAGAAACGTTGGTCATATGCTCCTGCAAACCCGACGAACCATGTCCAGTTGTCATCGCTAACCCCTGGTCCTTAGAACCTACCAACGTAGGGGAGGAATACCCGAGGCCATCAATGGCGAAGGTTGGCGTCGGTACGTGGTCAACGACCCCGCGCCCGTCCGGTCAGGGCCACTGATCCCTTTCGAACCAGGTCACTTACCTTTCCGGCGGACGGCCGGGCGCACGACCCGAGTCGAGGGATGCGGTCTGGACGTTGTTGCACCGCCGTTTCCACCGAGATCGAAGGCGTCGGTGGCGCCGGGGGCGCAGTCGCAGTGGACGGGAAGGAGTAACACCCTTCAGGTCTTCAAAGATATGCCGGCCATACCGAATCAGGTCTTGCATCGTCGTCTCTTGGTCCGGTCCAGGCAGCAAGTTCTGTTCCCCCTGGGCCCCCCAAAAAATGACCGGCCCAAGCACCAGGGCCAAGTTAGAGGCCGACATCTTGTTCTGTTCTTCATGCGCAGCCACGCGGCCGAGATGTTCGAGGATGACCTGCAGCGTTACTTGGTGCACAACAGGCTGCGAACGTATCTTTTGCGCAGGAACGGCCACCCCATCTGGATCTCCTCATCTCGTGACTGGAGATGAGCGTCGTTGTCTCCCGGCTAAGCGGCAGAAGGGGTCAGGGAGCTCGCGTAGGTACCGTTTCAGCAGCCCTGCCACCGACGACGGATCATCAACGCCAGGGACAAAGGTGAACTGCTTCTCATCTTGCTCCACCTTATTGACTAAGGCCTGAATGGCCGTCCGCTTGCCCGAGACGCGGTAAAGCCCCTCAGCATCCAACGCGTAAGTGTCCAAAAAGGAGACACACTTCTGTACCAGTAGCGCGGCGGCTTCGAGGGCGTGTTGTGGCTCGAGGCATAGTCCATCAGTTTGACCCCAAACAGCAGGTCCTTTGCATCGCCATGCCAGCTACATCACAAACAGAAGTGGGTCAGTACGACCGCTGGGCTGCACAGCATCCATGAGGCATGGACGATTCGGGGCAGGAGGAGACATACTGGTTGTGGTAAGGTATGTTGGGACTTGAAGGACAGGAAACTGCTTCAACCATGGGTACGTCGTTCTGGATGTGGGCCCGATGACTCAGCGCTACTTGCTCCATTTGAGCTCGAACCCTTGCACTGCTTCGTTCAGCAACTTGGTCTGCTTCTCGTCCTCACTCCACGCCTGGACCACCTTGACACTCATCTGGGCTCGGTGGGCGAGACATTGGTCCTGGGCCATCTTGAGAAAGTGAACGACAGACAAGCGCAGCGTTTCCAGCTTGATGACGGCACTACGGTATTGGTTGTCGAGCTCCTCAGCTTCGCGCTGAACCTTGGTCTTTTTCCGCAGCAGGATCTCTAACCCCGACGGATCGGGCATGTGGTCGACAGATACATCGGATGTCCTGTGGCGGCGAGAGAAGATGGTAGAGCGTTTGGGCACACTCTCTTTGAGCACTTTGGGGAACGACCTCAGGGGCTCGCCGCTTACGTTGCGCGCATCGGGCAATGAGTCCTTATCTTCATCGGCCTCGCCGCCTGGGCCAAGAGAGGTGCGGGAGGAGGACGCATCGGCAGGCCCAGACAATGGGTATGGTGGCGCTCAGAGAGGAGCTGGTGTTGCATCTGCACGGCCTTTCTTGGCGCACCAGGTCGTCCCACTCGGTACAGCGCTTCTCGTACGCCTTCTGAGCCTCGGGGACCAACTTGTTGCGCGCATTGAGGTAGAGACGCACAGCAGCTTGCAGATTGTGCCGCAGATTCCCAGAGCACGATCCTGGTTCTTGCACCAGCGTCGAGCGGGTCGAGCGCGAGACGGCGGACAATCTCCACGCGCTTCAGCCGGGCCGTCGCCTCGTACTCGTCAGCATGGCACATGGCCAGCCAGGCCCGGCCAGCATGCCCGGTGGGGCGCGGAGGAGGTGGTGGGGCTGACTTCTTTCCCGAGGGCCGCCAGCGAGCGGCATCGGCGTCGGTATCAGTGTCGGTGGGGGTGTCGGGTCTGGCGCGATGGAGGGAGAGAACACGCTGGATGTCCTCGGCGTAGCGGGCCTCGGCGGCGAGGCGTCGGAGAGAAAGGAGCAGTAGGCGCGGGCTTGGCGGACGCCGGAGTCGAACGGATCGAGCGCAGCGGCAGCAGCCACGTCAGCCATGGTGGGGCAGGTGGCGGAGGGCGGTGGGGAAGAGAAGGTGGTGGTGGGGGTGGGCGGATGCGGCGTGGCGGCGCCACTTGAAGCGTGAGCGCGTGAGCCCTGGACGGTGACTGCGTTTGAAGCTTGGCACTTGAAACTTGAAGCTTCGAGGGTTCTGGGGGCGATCGGTTATCGAAGAGTTTATCGGTGTGCGCTTGTGGGGTTGCTGCCCATCCTTCGCCGCTGCCGAGCCTGTCGGATGGTAGGCCGGAAAGGCTGTCTAAGTGGCAGCGCACGCTGCGGATGTCCTAGTTGGCCAGCACCGCCTTCTCTCTCCCCAGTCTCTTTTCTCCCGTTTTCCTAGGGACCTCCCGTCGCACCTCCCTCCCTCCTCGTCGTCTGGTCAATTGCTGGTCGCGGCATGTCCGTGGGGTCCAAAGCAATCTGATAGCGGCCTATGCCGATGGTGTTAGGGTTAGCAAATCCTTCCTGGACGGCTGGACAGGTTTTTTGACAACTCGCATCTCCAACCTTCTTTTCTTGCTGGGCTTTCTTTCCTCTCACAACCGCTTCGTCTTTAATCTTCCCCCGACGCCTCCCCACACACCCGCAGTCTTCTCCCTTCGTTCCCCTTTGTCCGCCATTGCTAAAACGGGATGTTGGGTCACGTACTCATCAAGGATTTTTTGTTTCCCTCATTGCATGAACGTTGCCTTCACTACTCCTTATCTGAAGCCTGCGTTGCACCTGTGATCCATAGGATCGCGGCGTTTCCCACGTCGGACTCTACCACACTGCATGGCACCATCGCCCCTGAAAATGTCAATCTCTTTGCAAGGAGTGAATAGTGTTAACAGTGATTCCACCCCTGTTTCTTTGATTAGTGTCAATTGCGACTCAAATGCATAGCCTCTCGTGTAAAGTTATCTGGGTCCATGGATTCATGACCGGGACAGCGTCACCGGCTTCACCTCTTTTTGCCCAGCTTAAATATCGTCTCTAGGCTATAAGTATACCCGTCACAAATTGGAGCACACGACCACATGCAACCTGCGTCACTCACCTAAGCAGGCCGTCGTCCATTAAAAACATCACTGCGCTAGCTTTCCCACATATAGAGGCTATGCTAATAGACCTTTTTGTTCTCCCCCCCTCACACCAGCATACTTCTCTTTTACTTTCATAATGCCGACAAAAAAATAGAGGAGCACAGCGAGCTATAATATAGCCGACAGGACAGAAGAGTTCACTGCTGTGTGTACATACAGTGCCTAGCTATTAGGGTCACGAATGGTAGGCACCAGCAGTGGCCAATGCTTCCCTGACGCCACTCGCCTCGCCCTTAACCGTCTAGACATATATGTCTTCAAGTGGGTCAGAGAGAGTATACACCCAATGGGTCGCGCGAACGCTGAAGTCTTGTGCCTCAGATCCCATATTACTAGCATGGTCGAACACAAACCACAACGGTAGAAATTCACTTCTCAATTTCTCAGGGTGTACTAATCGGGCTCTACCTACAAGAAGAACATATGGAGACTCGCATCTGGAGCCGCTGGTACTATGCTTTGAGTGCATTGTCGGGCACCGCGCAGAGACCGCAACCGCGGAAGGTGGGTGCGGTTAATAATGTGACTTTTGTGTACGGCTGACGCGCATGAGTAGAGGGGCGCGTCGATGAGGTCGATGAGGTGAGTGGGAAATGGCAAATGAGAAGGGCGCAGCGAGTGTTACGGGCGGGTCCCGCTAACCCGGTTTTAGAGTTTAGGAGTACAATCTGATCTGGAGTATTACCGTGGGTGGCCACGTATTTACTTTTGCTTGAGCCGGTTAGTGGATCAGAAATGCGAAGCTACGACAAGGAGTGGCCTCTCGGCCTATGGCAGAGACATATGGGAGCTAGAGTGTGACAGCGGCGAGGAAATCACTGCCAGATGATCCAGATTCTGGCGCCCAGTGTGCTTGACCAACATAATACTCGACATATAACTGTTGTGGATTTCATAAGCGCCTTCAACACCCTACTACTCTGCTGTGTTTAAGCCATCGGTGGCTCGTGCTTTGGCCAATGTCCCTTCAGTTCCTCCTCAGGCTCTGGGAGTTCCGATGTTTTTCTCTCTCATGTTTTTTCCTTGTTTCGCAGCTTAGCCCCTGGTGGCGACTCGCTGTTTGATGTTCCTCTGTAGGCGTTGATGGTTGGCTTAGACCACTACCATCACCAGTGCGATTGCATCACCTTCGAGGACCATCTTGACTCCAGATCTCATCATGCTACACCCTCGTCATTACCCCCTCCACATTGTTCCACATTTCTTCTATTGGACGGGGTATCTATGCCGGTGACCCCACCCAACTCTGACTCCTCGCTTGAGCTTTGAGATAGGAATACTAAGAGTGCCCCTTAACGTCGCTATCATTCTTGATGGAAAGGACTCGGGCGTCGCCGCTCATTCTACGAGCTGGATGAGGTCATGGCGGAGTCTTGCCTCAACTTCAATGTAGAGGTGCCTTAAACGCACGTGACTGGACTTGTAACGATCAATAATGGTATGGTATTCGTGGGAAATCCATATATATATGGGGACCACAGCATAGCAGCACAAAACTGAAGCTTCAAGAAAGGGCATCCCATGGTGGTGCCATAACGAACACTTTCTTGGCGTTTTCCTTTGTGTGAAGATCAGATCTGGCACCAGGGCGGGGGGATGGTGGAGCCTTAGACTATCTAAACCATCTGTAAACAACTATGACTATTTCAATTGATAGCATGCTCATAAAGCTACTCTTCACCTAGGAGGAAGTGTTGTCCACACTTGCAGGTGCTGCTCCTTTCTCTTCTGATATGTTCATGTGGAATAGGCGGGGGTGGAAATCAGATTCAAATGAGTATCAAATTCAGTCCCATTATGCAGCTCAATCGTTGCAGCATGGTATAGGAGGAGACCGTGAGGATGAACTAGAGCATCTCTCTCCTTGCGGATACCTCCTGATCGTGAGCACAACTGTGTGTTCATAACGTGCCCCAATGTGCCCAACCTATTGTAAATAGTCTGTATATGTTCACGGCCAAAACGTGCTTAGTGGCTAGCCGAGTCTCTAACGTTGTCTTCTCAGCTCTCAGTGTACTTTTGGGACAATTTTGCCTTCCCCGACGGCCCGGAGACAATTTTGGTTTGGGGCCCAGAAGAGGGAACTTCGGTACCGTTTGGGCAGAGGGAACAAACGAGTAGGCCACGGGAAAGGGACCTTCTCACCTCCGGGTCATCATCCCTCTGCTGGTTTAGAGGAAGTCCAGCAATTGAGTCCTTTGGTGATGTGATACATTTGAAAGGGAAGAAGCATAGAACACATGATTAGTCTTGCATCCAAAGTGTTCTTAGTATGGAGAGTTTTTATATATAGGAAGACAAAGGTCCGCTAACTGAATGCTTACTATTCAACGCTGCTATGGACTTTTTCTCTAGCAATTTTCCACGTTCTGGGTAAAAGCAGTGGCTCGTCGAGTAACTGCATGGCTGAGCAGATCCTCTATCACGGGCGAAGACGGGCTGGCAAGCCTGGCGGGGCCTACGGCTCCCTTCGCCTTACTACCCCCCCACCCCCGGTTATTGTGGTCATCGGATCTGATCTGGGTTTTTCCCCCGCAGTCCATAGTGTGGAAGCCTTCGCGTCTGCCCTCTTACTACGTCGAAACCAAATCCATCCGCGCGTGGCTTCACCTTTCAGCCACGTTACCTCCAGATCCCAGCTCCAGCTCGGCAGTGTTTCTCCTCCGCTGCCACTTGCCACCCCCTGAGTCCCGAAGGCTTTAGGCACACAAGTACCGTCCAAGCCGGTCTACGCAGCTTTGGCACAACTTCACTGACTCTTCTATACTCAGACAGGGCCACCCATGTCTCTAGGAGCTTCGCTCGGACGCTGCACCACCACGTAAATCCCGGGGAGTGGGTAAGCCTCTAACCCCCACCCCCCTAGTAGGCGGGCTCCCTGGGGCGCCCATCCGTACATATCTCCCTGGGGGCGCCCATCCGTAGCATATCCGTTCTGATCGCAAACACCGGGATGCTGACAAGAGCGCCGATACCATCGTAGTACGGTATGCAAAACAACAGACACAGACGAATACGTCATGATTGAAGGTGATGGGCATCTGGGTGATGAACCAAGATTTTCAAAGTGTCACTGTCTCTGACTCGATCGTCCGGTGATAGTAGAATAAATGCTTGTCTTTCCCAATGTGAGAAATGGATCTTGGGCCCCTCGGTGTTACTTAACACGCTCATGTCGGCGATCCGCCTGCTGATGGAATTAATCGTTCTTCCCCAAGACAGGAGTCCATTACGAATGTGGGGGGTATCCTCCTGACCTTAACCCAGACAAGGGAACCAAGTTGAGGATCGACTGGCACTACTGTATAGGTTTTGCGCCCAGGAACCCCGTAAAGATGGTTCCATGGCCGGCAATTTATAAGACGCTACTATCACGGTACAAATCATATGACGGCCGTGCTAACACTACCCAGTGTGAGCACTGATATTCAGGTTCTGCAACTGAATCGTCCTGAAGACTGGTGCGAGCTGGTCACAATGGAAAAATTGATTCACATGACTCAGAGTCCGCGCGGTCCTAAAACGTATACTGTCATGTTTCCCATATGACGGTTTTGCTGCTAAGAAGCTGTCATACAGGCGTATAAGAAGGCCCCTCGGACGTCAAGGGGTTTGATCTTCGTGGCCCTGTACTGTGTTCATCTTCATGTAAAGTCGGAGGTAACTGAACCAACGGCCCTATTTGGTCGTCTCTCAACCGATGCAGCTTAACCATCGCGATCGGTCGTTAGGATTAGCAGGGGCTGAATGCCAAGTATCCATATTTCCCCCTCCACATTTTCTCTCATTTCGCCCGTGATCTTGAGTTTTTGCATGCTGAACTGATGAAGATCGCACCTGTGTAACAATATAAAAATTCAAGGCCCATTTCCGCGAGAATACGCAAGACCTTCGGTAACCAAACATTGTTGGACTAAGCGGCTTGCCTAGTTGATTTGGGATTTATGGATCGTACTTCATTTGATTGATATATTGATCGAAGAGCGACGTTTGCATATCAATATCCCGATTACTTACCTTCTTGGAGCTGCCGCGTTGCTCATCAATACATCTCCCATGATTTTCGTTACAACAGCATGCTACACATCCCGTTAACGGCATTCCGTCATTTCTTTTTTGTGGGCCAGTTCGATTTCCACACACCATTGATCGCATCTCTTTTGATTTGGCAGCAGAAATGGCAGTGGTTACGCAACCATATGGTCTCCGAGTTGAGCTTAGGCCAGAAATATGACCCGCGACATCTGTGACCGATGAAAATCAGGAGAATAAAAATACTGCATGGGCTCCCACATCGTTGTAAAAACTATGGGAAACCTTTACCGTAAGTATCGCACTCGATTAGAATTGCCATGGCTCAGCCATTCTCTCGAAAGCAGCCACAACTTCCGTAGTCATTTCTTAACTCACGGCAATCAATTATCGGAATTGATTTATTGAAATGTTAGTCTAGCGCATGCGTTCAGTACCAAATTCATGAATTGCACAATATATGCGATCGCAAATGCTCAGCTGAAGAATGTGACCCTCCCAAACTAGGTATAACGCGACGTAGTCGGGATAATGGTTATGATCAATTCATTAGCCCCTTTGGGATCCATCAATTACCTAGGCTATGTGCCTAGTGACTATCGATGATGTGCTCCGGTATGAGGCTGCCACCGATGTCGAGTCCTGATCATGACAACCCGAACAAAAGTATGAAAGGTTGGACCTAGACACTTCGGGTCACGACCGGCATTGTAATGCCATTCCATGAGTAGCCAAATCTCACCTATAGACCAGGACATCGGTATCAAACCACTCGTGCGAGGCGAAGTCAACAAAGAATTGGGAAGCCTCGTCAGAAAACCCTAAACGGGTATCATACCTTAAATGAGTTATCAAGCCCTTCACGATATCAACTCAATGGGATACTTAGGGAGGACCGTGTCTTTCAGCCCGTAAGCCATGCTTTGTGTGTGTGCTACTGAATTTATGCTTTCTGATATGCCCAGCGGACATACGGTTTCGGGCGAATTTGTCTAAACCATGGTATCCAAATGATTAATCGATCACGGTGAATGCAGCTGAAGCATTTCCAGCTACATGATGGGTGCCAAGGCGCACGCATAGAAGCTTGCTCTGTCCTCAGGACCCTCCGTAAGTCCCATTTTGCATTTTTTCTCATGGGAAAGGCTGGTTTGGTTATTAAGACTAACCTACCCATTCGATACACGATATATGCCTACTGGACTAGCGGGCTGGTTGTCACGATAGGGAAGTATGTGGGACCATACAGCCTACAGCATGTATATCCTAACCGTACGGAGATGAAATTAATCCTAAGAGCTGGATGCTTATGGTGAGAATGCCCGTGTGGGCAACATGATTAGGACGGGGAAGCAGGCTGCACTTTAACGACATAATCATCGAGTTGCGCAAGTTGGCCAACTGATTAAGGCTACACAGGGAAGGGAAACGCAGGGGCCAAATCAAAACTGAAGTTGTGCATGCAGATATCGGTGAGGTCAAAGGAAATAAAAGTTGAAAAGGCGTAGAATGCTCACAATGGTTTGATACAGCCACGTTGCATTGATCGAGATACAGCATGGTTGAGTTGACGAGAGCGGCATCTTCCCAAACTCGAAGTTCTTATAAACTTTGCCTTAACCCTCTCAGCTATTAACTACAATATGTCCCTCTTATCCAGCCCATCCCTGCATCAATCGGGCCGGATGCCGCCCCCGCCGTCGGACGAGGTCTCGATTGCACTCATCCTGTTCCTCCCAGCCTCATTGTTACCCTTCAAGCAGAAAACGCCATGCCCATGTGCCCTTGTGTGCTACTACCCTGGGAACACAGCGGATTTCAAAAAGAGGTAAAAGATATCAGCGATGTCAGGGAGCTGACATCGGCGACGTTTGCATGGTTTTGAGGAAAATGATGTCAGCGACGTCGAAAAAGAGGTCGTTGATGTCAGCGACGGCAAAAGAGGTCGTTGATATCAATGATGTGCAGCGCGGGGGGCCAACTGCCGGCTACATGTGAAACTTTGCATCGTTTCAAAATCGCACCCGGCCACACCATTTCGTGTCTCTCCTAGCAAATGCTACCATCAGAACCACCTAGTCAACACGCGTCCTTCCTATACGCGCTCACGGTAGCTGGCCAACGGCAGGGATTCGATTTCGCGTCGCACGGAAGGGTGTGCTCTACGGGGACATGCGTCTTCAGATTAGCCAGGGGAACATCGGCAATTGGTGTGGCCAAGGTCTAGTCGTCAGGTAAATGGAAGCTCATTTCATGTGGACCAAAAGGCAGGCCATGCAGGACAACATTGTGCCCACTGATAGGGGTTTGGCTCATCAGGCGTCCATCCTGCGGCTAGTTCTGCTTGAGTACAGGGCAGGCAGGGACGACTGGTGCAGCCCCGCTGAAGATAGGCTTTTGTTGGTCCTTCACATTGCTTTGACCCCGCAAACGAAAGTCATGAAAAGTCTGTTGGGTTCTCCGAGCAAACCGACGAGATCATCGAGAGTCGTTCGTCCTGATAAATCCATAGTCGGACAGGCGCGTTTGAGAGACGGGTCTGAAACCGAAATCCGTCAAGCGAGACTGTCTCCAAGAAGAGGTTAGGCTGTCGTATACGCGGACTTGACACTTCTTCACCATCTCTTCTTCTTGTTCCATCAGGTCTGTGTGCTCGTGAGCCAACCGTATGACCCATTCCACGTTGGTTCCGACAACAGTAAGGTGTTGGATGAGACCGGAGTTTGGGCCCCACTGGTCCGTGTAGTATATACGTCCTTCATCGCAGTGTTCCGACTCGGCCTGATATTCATTGGACCAGATCAATTGTCGGTGGTCACAGAATGACCCTGACCCCGTCGAACGGACCATAGCGAACGACACCAGTTCGACAATGAATACGGCTAACGACAGGTTTTACTTTTGCGGACCGGCATGCCCTTCAACTGTTCCTTGACGCAAAACTCCACCTTTTGCTTAATGAACGCGGTGTTGCGTGTGCGATCTGTCCCAATGTCCCGGAAGATTGTCATTGGAAGTCTCCGCTCATCAGCTGGCCGTCTGGCAAATAATAAAGGCGATGTGCAGAGTCACGTCGCGTCGCGCCAGCAGAGGCCCAGGGAAGTACCGATGCCCAGTAGCTCCCGCGATAAAGGTGACCGGCTAGAGATAAAGGTGACCGTGCCAACATACGCGCTTGTATAGTTAGAGCACAGTCGTCTCGCTTGGCAACACATCGCGAGCCGGATGGTGAAGTGGGATTCGCGTTAATCCATCCACCCCATCTTGCGGGTGGAGATCATCTGAGACATCACAAATAGTCAACGTGGGAACGGTGAAAAGATATTATTTTCCCACTCCAGCGTGGAATGGTTCCAGCGTGGAACGGTGGCTAAGGTGGCGACGCAGCAATAGCTAATCTCATCAGTGACAGGACCAGTTCGGCGAGCTCTCGCCGCATAGACCTTTTGGTAACCATAACTGGGTGATGTTGATGACGGCAATGAACGGATTCGTAAAGGGTGCGAACATATTGCTATCAATCGGGCCGTGGTGACGTATTATTGTTTCCGACAGATCCTCAAAATACAGAGATGGAGACTGCAAAGGAGTGCGTCTTGTGAGGCATCAGACTTGTGTGCGCGCCGAGTTGATCGCCGCTCTGGCTTGGATCCGGACTGAGGATCCGCTGTCGCTTCGCGTTCGGTAGGCGGGCCAGCCGACTGTGAGCAATGCACGTTTCAGCCATGTCCTCCATCCAAAAGCGTCTTCCACATCGCCATTTTGCGTGGGAGACCCAGGGGGCCATCCAGAGAAGGGCTGAAGGTGCAATTCAGGGGAGGTCACGTCTGGTATATTAATGTCAGATGTGGACCGGTAGAGATGGTGGCCAGCGCTCGCCGGTTAGAACCAGCTGAGATCGTACTTGCGCGCCGGGGCGCATGGTGCACGAATGATGCCTGCTGCATTAGTGTCCGGTGTTGCAGCTTGGTTATTGGACGCGACCCGGTGTGCCCGGTGTGATCTTGGTGACGTCGGGCGTCCCTGTGTCGAAAAGCCGAGTACGGGCATCGACCACATCCGGTGCACATCCAATAATCCCTGACAATGCTGGACATGCTTCCAGCCAAATATAGCTGGAGCAGGAGTTGGAGGAGTGAGGGCACCAGTACGTCGGTGCCGATACATTCAATGTCAGGTTACCCACTGCGAGCGTTATGAGAATGTGCCAATCGACTTTCACTGTTGGCCTGATTGCTTCGATCTGGCCAAACACTCAACTGAGTACGCAACCTTATTCGCCGATCATCGATCATCCAGCGACAGTTGCCTACACCTGTCAACACATGTTACACATATGTCACGCCGGGCGTAGATTGAAGTCCGGCGGAGCCTACGCGCGCCTTTCGTCTTACTAGTAACCCCATCCCCAGGTTGGTCATGGGGTCAGATTCAATCTGGAAACGATAGTCTCCCGGTATCCTTTTGCATTATACCTTGCTACGTAGGTTGCCCCTGCGGCAACCGCCCTCCTTGTTTTGCCCAGTCCCCCGTTCTTTCTCTATGCTGCACAGCCTTGCCACACTTGCAGCCCCGCCTCTGCTATACGCCCAGAGGCATCTCCTTGTCCCTAGCCCCGCTCAGACCCTGGCACCAATCAGCCCAAGCGTGTAACTATCGTGAGTCACCTTATAGGATCTCCCATGGATTGTACCACTTAACCACCCCCCGGGCCCCCTGGCAGCGCCCACCCTTACACTGCCTGGTGCAGAGAATGGTGGGCGCAGCTTTTTCCCTGCAGCAACAGCCCCAGTGGTTCTTCAGTTAGGACCCTGGCTATCCAATTCCGGCCAGGGGCAAAAAGGACTTTCCTAGTGCGTTGTATGGAGCCCCCGCATGTGAGTGGCGCAATCTCCTCTACCCCCATACTGTAGCCCACACTTGACAAAAAGAGCCATCCAGCCCCCCTGGTCCTGCCTCTTTCCTCGCACACCCCACCAGCATGGCTCGCCGCGGTTCAAACAGAGTAAATGCAACAGCCCACCCAGGCAATGCTCACGTGAACACCTCTTGCGGACGCAGCAACATCGCCAGTGCCACCCACACCCGTACCGCGAACAATAAGCGAGGTCGCCAGGCAGCCGAAATGGACGAACCGGACATGGACGAGCCTGCCCCCAACCGGACTCGCCGCCCCGCCTTCATCCTGACGGTCCCTGAGACAGCAACAGACGACGATGAAGACGCGCAGGCAAATGGTCCGGAAGCTGTCGATCAAAATGACGCAAGCGATCCACAAGATCACCCCCTTGCCCCTGAGGGCGTGCGGGATGGACCAACATGATGGGGAACCCTGGCTGCAAGCGCTTCAAAGTCTGCGTGCTGAACTTAGGAACGACGTCAACGCCATACACCAGGAGTGAAGTCCGCGCCACCAGGAGTGAATTCCCCGCCGCCCTCCAACAACAACAGAACGATACATCAACTAGGTTGGATCTGATTTCCGATCTGGCCTTGCGTCGCGAGCACGACGAGATGGACCACTTTGGAGACTTGAGACGCACTGTGATACGTCACGACACGGACATCAATGACCTTAATGACCGAGTCCGCAACCCGGACAATGCGGCCGACGTGCAAACACAACGCGGTTGAGCGGGTCAGTATCACCACAGGTATCATATACCACAGTATCACCGCCCCCTCATGCGCACAAAAAGCACTCTCACTGACCTAAACTTACATATGTTCTTTTTGCGTCTGACGGCGATACTTGATCAACGACTCGTGGGTTTGCCTCCTGTTCAAGGCACCTGGAAGGGCCAGCGAATGGTCGACTTCTGTCGTATGTTCGCCAGACAAGCACATTATGATGGTGGTCTAGAGGCCACCGCTCTCGAGATCAACCGACTAGACCAGCGTTGAACAGGGACACAGACCGCTTCATCCAGAGGCGGGTAACGCTCAACAAAGGCTATTTGAAAGAGGTGCGTTAACCCAAACGCCGAAGCCATCTATTAACAAATAACACATCGTCCAGTTGCCGGAGAGCATGCACCGTACCGATCAAGGAAACGGAACGCGCACAATTGAAGATCAGGCTGAGTTCGTGCGTCGTAGGTTTCCCGTCTACTTTCGCAGCCACTCCCCGGAAGAGCTCACTGTCGCAAGGAGCGCATCCGAATCCTGGTACGTACTGGCCCCGCCTTTTCACTCGTTGCTCTCCTCGCAATATGGCCACAACAACTTATCTCTCACCCGTTCTCATCAAAAGCGCTTCTGTTGCTATGCACCGAACGACATTGACTTCCGGAGGAAATGGATCGTGTCTCACAACATCGCAACTTCCCTGATCCATCTGCCTGTGCATCCTCTTGCTCAACCGGAATCTGAACAGCGGCAGGCGCTGCGATGACATATTCAGTGCCATCACTGTCTCTTCGTCCGATCATAAGTACGTCGCCACCCCGTTGTCGTCCAGCAGGTCATCTGACTTTTTTCACACATCTCGCCCCGCAAGCTATCTACTGGGCTGGACAAGTGCATGGGAGAATTTGAGGCATTGCGGACACGCATCTTCCGCAAGGTAACCTGAATTTTGTACTGCCTGGCATGCGACCCGTGCAGAAATCACCCCCTCCGTCACATCGCAGTAACCCGGGCACAAATAACAGACGAAGAGGATGCAGGGGACATCGAAGGCACTGCAGTCAACCTCTTTGACGCAGAGGGCACAGATGGCGAGGACGACGACCGCACAGACGACTCTGAGACTGAAGTAATTTGGCGGCTATAATTCCAAACCTCTCAATGGCAAGCCCCCAAGTCCATATTGACCCATCGCAATGCAAAAAAGTACCTCGAAGACGATTGCACTGCATTCGATGGTGCTAGAATGAGTAGTATATAAATGTAATACAATAGTAACCCAGGAGAGCGAGCATAGAGGATCAATTCGTCAGATCGTCGCCCAAGGGCACGTCAACGACGTTTCGACGTTCAAGGGGGTGACGTCGGCGACGTTTCTGATGTTCAAGGGGGTGACGTCGGCGACGTTCAAGGGATGACATCGAGGACTAACTGACCTGCAGGGGGATGACATCGAGGACATATCTGACGTTCAGGGTGGTGACATCGGCGACGTCACTGACGTGCAGCGCGCTGACAGAATTGTCTCACCCACGGCAAATTACTCTGCTCTGACCTTTTTTATCAAAACATAAATGATGTCTTTTGGTGATCCGCTGTGAACGCGGCTCGCTTACGCCTGAGCGCGATTCCCTCGCTGTTGCACCACACGCGCTGCTTGCAGAGAGAGGTTCCCTCTCCCGCGTGAGCGTGACACCTTAACTCAGGACGCGATTCCGTCGCTGCTGACTAGGACGAACTCACAGCGAGGTGTGAAATGCGCCTCCGCCACATCAAGGAACTCACTTCTGCCCTGGATCCTATCCCGGCTCATTCTACACCAAGTACTTAGCCCTGTCCAAATTTTTTCCACTGGGTCCGCCGCGCCGTCTCGTCTCTAAAAGGGACAACCTTATTGCTCAACTGGACGGCCTTGTGGCTCAGACTGTCAGACTCTCAGCCGAGCGCGGCAATTTGCGTAAGGGATGCATGTCTCTCGTACATTCCGCGGTTGGCTGCTGTACGCGCCGAGCATGACTCCGACGGCGTGCAAGGAGGTGGGTCCTATTCGGCTGCGTCGACTCAACCCCCGACTCCCAGTAAAGGCGCGTGTGCCCTCTTCCAGCCCCGTCGAATCATGTCCCTGTCGAATCCCAGCTTTGGCAGCGTTTATCCTCCGCTCAGTGCTGGACCTGTTCCTACGGCCGAAGGCTTTAGGCACGTTATTACGGCCCAAACCGGTGAATAAATGGCCGCCTTGTCACCCCTGCGCCGCCACCACAAGATTCGGTGAGTGCCTCACTCGATCCACATCTACCAACCACACACTGAGACACAAAACTACACACATGAGTCGATCTTACGGTCCTTCCGTTCTGTAAGGGTATGCGCCCCACCGACCTGGACGGGCAACAGTTTCGCTCGGTTGATCGCCGTGGTGAGTTCGGTCCATAACTGCCGAGACACGACACTGCACATATGGGAATCCGGATGGAACGGCTGAATATGAGAATTGTGTCGGCCTGATGCTTGTCCACTTGAACACCTGTTTGCAGGACGTTTACTATGTTCCGGGCGGATGCGGGGGAACAGGTCCTGGCGCAACGCCTCAGAGGATGTTCGGGAGAGGCGGCAGGAACAACTTATGCCGCCAAACAGATCGTCGAGGTCCAGTGTAGCATGGGTAGCATGGGGTGGTGGAAGAGAGATGCGCTTCACTTTCTCGATGCAGCACGGACACGGCAAACTACTGCTAGAGAGCGAATGGAGAACTCTCGGATCTCTTTGTTCTGTGGTTTTTAGCATTTTGAACACCATGTGAACGTAGCTCCCCTTCTCATCTTCCCCATCTCTTCCCCCTCTCTTCCCTTTCTCTTCCCTTTCTCCCCACTTACCGCCGGTGAGCTGCGCACACGGCCGCCTCCCTGGAATATTGATGTGGATTCCTGTTGTCGTTGGTGGCCACCTGAGCGGCAGCGTGGCTGCGGAGCGCATCCGCAGCGTGCGACAACGGTCACGTGCGCATCGCCGCAGGGGGGCAGTGTTGCCTGCCGGATACGGTTTTGGCCGTCGACCACGAGCTAATAGGAGGCGTACATACAGCCAGGTAGTAATCACCCAGGGCGCCCGCTACCTGCCCTGCTCACTTTCGCCTTTTCTTCGTTCGAACTGCCTACGACCACCTACGTTTGCCTCCTGAACCGCGGAATGTTTCTCCAACTGGCACGGTATCCGTCTCGGGCTGCGTCGGCGTGCAGGTTGATCCGCGCACCGACACCATCGCCGACCTCAAGGCCAATCCGCGGGACGAACAAGCTGCCGCGGGAGCAGCAGCGTTTGGTTCCCCTGGCCACGCGGACCTGGACGATGAGCGGACGTTGGCCGAGTATGGTGTTGGCGAGGCTGAGGCACGGTGTGAAGTTCCGTCTGGCGGGGCAGGTGGAATTGGTTGTGCGCACGGTGGACGGGACGACGGTGCGGGTGCAGCTCGATTCGGAAGATCCTGTGGGTAAGTTCAAGGCAGCGATTGAGAAAGAGGTAGGTACGGCGGTTAGCTCGCAGCGGCTATGGTACGATCTCACCAACGAACACTTAGAGGACGATACACGAGTTCTGTCCACGTACAAAGTATGCGAATGGCCCGGGAAGAACGAGTTTATGTTGCTGGACAAGATGCACGTTTGGGTCAGAGGCCGTCGGGACCAACGGTGCGCATCGAGACGGATTGGGAGAGGATACGAACAGGTTCATGGCCAAAGTCCAGGCCCTGTGCGGCACGTCCATGTCCCCCCCGAAAAACAGATTTTGATTGTGGACCGGATCGACGGGCCCGTGTTGCGATCCAAACGGATCCGGCCGGACGGATGCCGTTGCACCGGTGCGGGCTGAGGAGCGGGTCGGTCGTGCACTTGATGCCGCGGCTCGAGGACGAGATGGGATTGTGTGGTCTCACGACATGCAACATTATGCCTCGTCGACACAAGCGGTGAGACGTCTGTTTGTCCTGACGTTCACCCACGAACTGCTGATGTTGGACGTGCATCGGGACGATACGGTGCTCAGTCTCAAATCGCGCATTGAGGAACAGACGAGTTACGACCGAGCGACAATCGCTATTGTTCCCATGGAGCTCGCTTGGTGCGCTGGAGGACGAGCAGCGCGTGTGGGAGCATAAGGATATTAAAAACGAGACGATTTTGCACATGGTACCGCTTCCCCGCGGGGGGGATGCGGGTGATCGTGGGTACTTTGATCGACTCGGTGTACGTGCTGGACGTGCGGCCGGAAGATACCGAGGTGACGATTCAGTTGCAAATCGAGGAGCGGGCAGGCATTGCGCGGTTTCGCCAGGCGAGCCACTTGATTTTTTGTGGTCAGCAGCTACAAGAGGGCAAGAGCCTGTGGGAGCAAAACGTTCGCAACGGGTCCATGCTGTACATGATGGTTCGTATGATCGGCGGTGCCGATCCTTATTAACTTCACCGGTGACCCCTGGATATTGGATGCCCGCGGGCCGTACCACAAGAAGAGTGCGTTCGCCTCTTCTATTGTAACTTGCCTGTTGTCACACGGGCGCGCGCCGCCAGGGAGCCCGCCCAGGAGTTTATGGGTACAATCCCTTAGATCCTAAGGTCGACTCATGGTAGGTACGCGCTTGCGCTGATTGGTGCGTCCGAGCAGAGCTAGGGACACGGAGAGGCTTCTCGGCGAACAGCAGAGGCAGCTGCAAGTGTGGCACAAAGCTGTGTGGGAAGCAGTAGCGTGTCTGAAGCCTTGTGCGACGGGGAGGGGCCGCGGGGAGGATCCACACAGCTGGACTAGAGCTGGACTGGGCCAGGGGGTGGCGTGGCTGTACTAGGCAGGACCACACGTGGCTGAATTGGGCTGGACTTGGGCTGGGGAACTGAGAGCTGAAGAAGTGGGAGCTAGAGGTGCGACTAAGAGGAGGAGGAGGTGCTTGTACTGGGTCGATCAATTGGCCAGGAGAGGAGGGGGGCGACGACGATGGACCTTGGGGAGAAACCACGAAGAACCATTGCTAACAGACAGAGACTGAAAGGGAAACAACATAATAGAGGAAGAATGGGGAACAGGCCCGGGGAAACAGGGGAGACGCGGCTGCCGCACGGGCAACCTAGAGAGGTAAAGTAAACGGGCACGATGCCACACATGAGATTCGCCCTACGTTCAAGGACAAACATACCGAAACGAGGCCTGAAAGAGACCTGAACCGAGATCTCACTGGGTCTCTCTAGCTCGGTTTGTTCGTATTCAGGCCTCAGACTGCAGCTCGGTCCACACTGTGGCGCGAACTTGTAGGTTGCGCGCTGCGGGCCAGCGCCCGCACCCTGCATGAGACCGTGCAGAAGGGAGCACAGCCCGCCCACAAATGTCGCATGTTCGGATCTTAGATCTTATCCCTTCGTTTGGGACAAGGGGGGAGACCTATGCGCCCCCAGCTGCCCAGTTCATCAGGCTCAACAGTTTGCAGTTCTACAAGTTCTACAAGTTCTACAAGTTCTACAGCTCAAAGGCAATGGGACGAGGAGGACTGTGTCACGCGCCTCTCCCGGCCCAGGTGGCTGTGCAAGAACGATGATCGATAATTTCGGTGCGCAGGGTACAGTTCCCTAGCGCAAGCGAGTCAGGAAGCTGACTGTCAGTACTCAGTCCTCAGTGGCGAACCTAAACCAAGAGGCATACAGGGTAAGCCACAGTAGAGGACCCTAAGCGCCCGTGCGCGTACCAAGTGCCCGTTACCGGGTACCGGCTACAGATGCAGCTGCATCGCGAGTCACGGTGCCGTCGAGGTGACGGTAAGCGTTTGGGAAGCGGTCCAGGTGGAGTGCGGGGCAACAAAGTTAAGGTCCTTGATGCTACCGGGTTCGATGCAGACAAATTCGTTCCAACCGCCCGGGTGGAGATCACGAATTCCAGCTGCGCCTTGTTCGGCTGGGTTCCATACGGTCGTAGTGTGGAACGTGGGGGAGGCATGGAGGCTGAGTGTGCGGCCTGGTTCCGGTTGCGGTTCGGCCAGGGCCACGTCGCCGGGAACGTTGTAAAATACACTATCGATCGGTTTGGCGTGGAGCACGAGCGGGTCGGCAGTGTGGGTCTTGGTTCGGTTGGCGTCGGTCGTGTCGATGCAGGTGGCGGAGGCTAGGCCGGTCAGCTGGGCTGTGGTGGCAGAGTGCACACGGATGTAGTTGTGGAACAGCGCGTGGAACGGCGCTTCGTCCTCGCTCAAGTTGGTTACATGGAGTGACGTGGTGAGCGTAGGCGATACATCGCTAATTCGCACTTGGTACGTGAGCTTCACGTGCAAGGATAGTACGCTGCAAAGTCCTTGTGGTCGTCCGTGTCGAGTTCTACCCCCCTCAAGAAACAGCAAAAACAAAAAGACCAAGCAAGCAAGCAAACAGACGAACAGACGAAGAGAGTACAAAGGAATGGTCAGCACCTCTCACATTTTCAACCAACCATAACGCATGACGACAGACAGGAGGGCGGCAAGTTCTTGCACGCCCAGCCAGACAGCGGAGGGACGAACACGTACCAAACGAGACGACCTTCTCGCCTCCGGGGCCGTCCTTGGCGCCGAGGTAGGTCCAGACGGTGGTGCGGGTGAAACCATGTTGGGCATCTTGTCAGGCCCTGGCGGAGTTTGGGGGGGTACGCGTCGATGGATCCAGCAATGGGGCGGGTGGGGTTGTTAAAGATAGGAAAGACGATGGGGATGCCACCGCGGACGGCGGCTGAACCGTCCAGCGCAGCAAGCGAACTGAGGAAGAGTTGTTCCTCGCCGTCGCGCTTCCAGCTGAGCACGGTGGCGCCGTACGTGAGCACAGTGAGCTGCGACTTGCCGGCGGCGTGGCGATGTGCACTTGCTCGACCGCCATGGCGAAGATGTGGTGTGGTGTGGTGTGGTGGGGGCGTCTCCCGTCGGCCCTCCTGCCTTGTGCTCTGGATCTGACCCTTGGAGGCTCAGCTCAGCCTGCTCACATCAGGCCCGTTGCAATGTTCAATGCTGCGCACGGACGTCGTCATGCACCACACCATCGCCTCGCCCATTCCGCTTCCCCGCCCGCCGGACCATCGGTGCAACTGCCCGGTACGACGGTGATCCCAATCTAGCAAAGGCCAACCCACCAGAGTTAATCATACTTAGCAACAGAGTCCACTGGGAACCCAGGTCCAGCCGATGCTCCGATTCACTCGTGTAGGGGCTCTCTTGGCCTGGGCCCTCCGGCCTCTGGGTTCAACGTTCAACGTTCAACTGACGTTCACTCCCCACTCCCATAACCTAACCTAACCCAAGCCAGAGCCCCCTCCCCCCATCCTCATCCTCATCCTCCTGCTCTTGCGGTCATAGCAATCTGCCATCTACATCTACACACCACAGCCTCCCAAGAGTGTCCGCCACGTTTCACTTTCGTGGCCTGTCCTATCCTGTCCTGCCGTGGGGACGAAGCTATCAGCCAGCTGGGACTCAACGTGAATAGGAATGCCAACTCAGGCGATCGAATCGAAGCGAATCCAATCCAATCCAATCGGGGCGACTCGAAGCGAACAGCGACATGATCCCACCGGCCGAGGAAGTCCGGCCACGGTAGAAAAGTGGCAGGTGGCAGGGTGGCAGGGTAGAAGAGTGGAAGAGTGGAAGAGTGGAGGGTGGAAGGGGGAACACGCAACCGACGAGATCATCCTTGTCGTCGCCATCGTCATCGCCATCGTTGTTGTTGTCATTGTCATCTCCATCCCATCTCCCGCCGCCATCGAAGTTGCCATCGCCGTTGCCATCGCCGTCGGCGTCGGCGTCTACTGATCGTCGAGCAACCTGTGCCAGATGCGCGCACCCCAGCCCATAGCAACGTCAGTCAATAGCCAACAGGCTTATTCGAGAGCCAAAGGGGGAGGGGCGAAGAGAAGACAGAGGGAGGGGTGAAAGGAGGAGGATACGGAAGGGGTGGGGGAACGTACAAGAAAGAAGGGGTTTGCAAAACGGTTTTCCCTGCGGAGCGGTACTCTTGTGGCCATACGTCGATGGCAAAGTAGTAGAGATGAGCGACGGCCATGGCGATGAGTTGGGAGAGGATGGATCGGGGGAATGTTTGAAAGTGAGTTCGAACATTCCCTCGAGGGCGACCCAAGCGATTGGGAAGTAAGGTGCAGCACAGTGAGCAGACCAAAGAGCGAAATGTGAATGTGGGGTTACGGCGGGACCAGATACACAGCAGGACAAACGCCAAGCTTGAACCTAGGAATTCCTGACCGGTAATGGGCTGAGGAAGAGTAGTGCGCCCGAGGACAAGAGCAGGAGCCAAACGTAGTCCGCTTTGCGTCCTTGGTACGACTCGTCCTCCAAGATCCAGCAGTACCGCATCGTGAAGAAAATGTGCATCAGGCTGTCCAGGTCCAGCTGGCCAAAAACAGAAAACAGCTCACCACACGCCACACTTGGCCCTTGACAAAGACTTGCCGTGGACTGAACCACAGCTGGAACTGCGACACGAGTCCAACGTGCTCCGCCACGCCCAGCGCTAGCGTCAGGCCAGCCCAGGCGCGCGTGATGGGGGGGACGCGTCCAAGGTCCATCGGGGTGGGGGCCGGGGCCGGGGCCAGGTGAGGTGGAGGTGGAGTGGAGGTGGAAGAAGAGGAAGAAAAAAAGGGAGAATGGGGGGCGGGGGTCGTTTACCGCTTGGCCGCTAATCAGCGGTGCGTGGTGCGGTGCTTTGTGCTGGGGTAACCGGTACCGCTTAAGCCTGCCACGTCTCGCCCCCCCCGCAGGCCGCACGCGGCGTTCCGCGGCGCCGGGCGGAATGGAATGCCTAATGGGTAAATCAGCGCGGGGGTCGGTGCAACACGAGGGGGCCGGGGCGGATGGGAGCGGGACGGAATAACCCAACCACCACCAATGTACCATGCAGCCTTGGCCTTAGTTTCCCCTCCAAACGCCCGGTGCACCTCAGACCTACTAGCCGTCGTTGCGGTCGTACCGTGGCGGAATGGAATGTGGGTGGTAGGTGCCTTTTGCGTCTACGGACAGAACCATGCACTGCGCTCTAGTGCGCAACAGAGGGCACACGGCACTTATTAATCACGTCGATTGGGTGGTCTTTGGTCTGCTAGGTAGGGTGTGGTGCGGGGGAGGGAGGTACATCGCATGTGGCACCCATGTGCAACGGAGGGAAGGAAGCCTGGACCGGCACCGACGCATCTCAGGTCAGGTCAAGGTCAAGGTCAAGGCCAGGGTCAGGGTCAGGGTCAGGGTTAGGGTCCTGAGGTCCACCGCTCCGTCCTCAGCCAGATCCACAGAAAGACGCAGAGCAGGGGGTTGACCGAGCGACACCACGATAGGACGATAGGACGATTGCGTGGTAAGATCTAAGACCCAAGTCCAGGATGATTGATGAGGCCCGAGGGTAGGGTGGCAGTCTCTCCCGGACCCTCTGCCGACGACAGCACACGGCCCGCCACGGCAGGACCCCGAGAAGACACGCCCCGCACGGCATGCCACTCACTCCACGGCACACGAGCACGGTTAAGAAGACGTTGTAGGGTCGGCATCGGCCTCCGCCTCGACGATAGGTGGCTGGTCACCTTCGTGCGGGTACTCAAAAGGGTACAAAGGAGTACTTGGGGCTGTGGTACGGTTGACTGCATCGTAAGCGGAGCTTTGACGCCTAAGACCTTGTACTCTTTGCCCATGGAGGTCATGTCGATCACGCGGTACGCCGCTGGGTGATCACTTCCCGTCGATCCGCTGGCGCAGAGGCAAGTAGCTTGTTCACGCGTAGTTCCAGTCCCATCGCCGCGAGGAACGGGCCCTGCTCGGCTGGGCCGAGGGATTGTTGCTGGTGTGCGTCAGTGGGTCAGTGGGTCAGGATGTGGCCAAGAGTAGGGTGAGAGGAGAGGGGAGCAACGGTGCAAGACAGGGGGGGGGAGAATAAGGGAGAAAACAAGAAAAACAAGGAAGGGGAACGAGGCGAGTTTTTTTGAGGCAACGTACCGTCAGTCGAGTCAATCGCATGTTTGACATGGACAAAGTCCACGTTGGCAGTCAAGTCGGCGGTGCCCGGGTTGCCAGGGGATCGACAATATGGTGATGTTTGAAAGCGCGGAACGAGTTGGGGAAAGAATTTCGTCACCGTAATCGACGATGGCCGCGACGCCACCGTGGGAGGAATGAGCGCGAGCTGCGGCACGTCGTTCCGAATCGGAACAAGCATGGCTTTTATTGCTTACCAATTTCGTCCTTAGGTTCTTCAGATGGTAAAGTGGGTAACGGTGCTTCTCGTCCAGCTACCAGTTCACCTACTTTGCGCGCTGCCGCCCATGCGTCCGGTGAAATCTCCACTTGCTGCCCAGGCTGCATGCTTTGGAAACGCGGATTGCGCGACGCAAGCAGTTCCGACCACGCTGTTGGGCCGGGACTCAGCACGTACTCAAACTCGGGTTTCGGAGCGGGTGCAGGTGCCTCCGATTCCGATTGGGATTCGGAGTTGGCCTTGCTGTTACTCGTACGTTTGGCGTCGAGGTGGGCCTGGATAAAGTCGGAGGCCTTGTGAGTGGACACCCGGCAGCTTGGGCCGAAGCGGGCTTATCCGGGTTCTTGAGGTTAATCAGCACCTCTCGGAATCCATCTTGGGTTTTCTGAAACACATGAATCGGCAGCGCATCAAAGAACTCATGAGCGATCAACATGGTGTACCTCTCGCCCGGATCGGAACCGAATGAATCGAGTCGAACCATTGGACTTGCAGTGTGCCTTGCTCGTACGGCGGTGGTTCTTCCCCCGGCTGGATAGGGATGAGGGTACGACGTGCACCCGCCGGGGTGGAGCTGGCATTGAGCACATCCTGAATCGCTGCCATTGAAGTCGACGTAGTCCCTCGGACGTCTCGACAGATGGATGGCATGCAAGTTATCTGCCACAGCAGGGAACCGCGCAAACGTGCGCAACACGTCCTGCAGCAACGTCCCGCGTCCAGGTCCAAACTCGACGAGACGAATAGGCGGCGGTGGGCGAGCCGAAGCCGAAGCCGACGCCGAACCCGAAGCCGAAGCCGACGCAGACGCAGAAGCAGAAGCAGGAGGAGGAGGAGGAGGAGCACGGAGCACATCACCATAAGCGCCACAAAGTAAATCCCAAACAACTCTCCAAACACCTGCGTAATCTCAGGGGAAGTAACAAAGTCACCTTTGGCACCAATTACATGGCGTTCCTTATCGTGTGGCGAGGAGGGCGCATGGGCCGCAGCGTAGTACCCCAACGCCGGGTCCAAAAGCGCCGCACGCATAAAACTCGCCACACTCATTGGTCCATCCACTTTGATTGACTTGGCTAGGATGTCTGCCATGGTCGCTGTGATCCGTGCCGACGTCGCCAAACGCCTCGTTTCGTCTTCCTCTGCTTGCTGCGCCGCGGCGTGGCCTTGCTCCTCCGGCCCGGCTGTGGTGGCCAAGGCGCGCCGGCCGCGCGGCGCCCAGGGCGCCAAGGGCGCCAAGGGCGCGAGAGGCGCGAGGGGGGTGAAGGGGTTTAGGCGGGCGGAAGAGAGCCGGGGGAGGGTGGAGGCGAGGCGGATGAGCTTTGGCATGGTCGACATGCTGGTGGTGGTGGGTGTCGTTGCTGTCGGCGTGGGTGCGGGGCCGCAGAAGAAGGCGGCGGGGGTTGGGTTGGAAGGCTGGCTTGGTTTCAAGATGCAATCATCCATCATCCAGCGATCGATCGCCGACGAGCCGAGCACGCACAAGACGCGAAAAAATATGCAGCCGCTGCGGATCGAACCTGGGGTCAATTGGGCGCGTGAGGGGCGTTGGATGGTGATCCAGCGGCCTTTTTGTCAAAGTGAGGTAGCGTCCCACCCCAAAGTCCCCAAAACCATCCTCATCCCCACCGCCACCCCCATCCCCACCACCGGTAGCGCCATCGCCATGGCCAAGCCTCCCCCCAGCACTTCCACTTCTACCACGGACGACGACGACTACCTCAGCGGGAGGTTCGACCCGTCCAGCGCGACTGCCGCGCGTCTACGTGCCATTCTGCGGCACCACGGCGTGCGCGTCCCAGCCACTGCGCGCAAGGCTCACCTCCTCGCCCTGTTCCATAATGTTATCATGCAGGAGCAAGAGCAGGGGCAAGAGCACGAGCACGAACCGGATGGCAGCACGAGCGGAGAAGGAGCAAGACGAGGAAGATACAACCCACCTCAGTACGATCATAACTTTTCCTCTGACAATCCGTTCCAGCTTCGTCCGTCCGCACCTTCCTTCCCGCACACCACCGGCCCGACGCACCTTCCGCCCGTACCGCCCGTAAGGCCAGTGATGCCAGTGAGGCCAGTGAGTCCAGTGAGGCGGTGACGCGGAGCGGGACGAACGAGGCCATGGCCTCCTTTGGAAGGTACGTTTGTTCCGGTGGGTGGTGGGGGGGTAGGGGCCCACCTCCCCTCCCAGTCCCCGGGTTGAGGGGGTAGGTGTCTACCCTTCCCCCCACATACACACGCGTTGACCCTTGCCCCTACTCCAGGGCTAGTTGCTAGTTGGAGGGTAAGTAACCCGTAACCCCGTACTGACCCTTGCGCGGTGTGCTGGCGTGCGGGACCGGGTGCAGACGTCCACGCCGCGACCTAGTTGGGCAGAAAGTACCACACCACACCACCGGGCCTGCTGTGCCGTCTACGTTTACGTCTACGTCTGGGTTTACGTCTGGGTTTACGTCTGGGATTGGGGTTGGGGTTGGACCTAGGTACGAAGGTGAAGGTGAAGGCGAGGGTCGCAAGACGCGCCTGGGCTGGCCGCGGCGTACGGGAGAACGGCAAGGACAGGGAGAACGACAAGGATATGGAGGGGAGGTGCGGTCCCGAAGTTGGGTATGCGTCTCCGCCGTCTTCCCCCCCGCTTGGGCGAGGTAAGCGGGGTTGCAGCGAGCAGTTCGGCCGAGGAGGATGACGAGGAGGATGAGGACGATGACGGCGATGAGGACGACGACGATGGGCTGGAGGACGATGACGATGACGAGGAGGACGGGTACGAGTACGACTACGGAGATGGATACGGAAGGTTGTCCGAGACGGAGGGAGAGGTGCTCCGGCGGGCGCACAAGCCCAGGCCCAGGCCGGGAAGCGGGTCCTGCTGTGGTCGGTGGTACGACTGCTGCTGTGGGGCACGAGTTTGGTCGTGGGACTGGTCCTGTATGCGCGAGCACAGCAGTCCCGCGCACTGGGGTTTTGCGATTCCGGGTCCAGCTCTCATCCTGCGCGGCTGCACCACCCTCGTGCCCACACACCAACCACACCCACACTCCCGACCACGACCAGCACGAGGGGAGACGACGGGTGCTGTCCCCGCTCGAGGTGGTACCTGTCTCGTGGCTACCTTCAGTGTGCACGCCCTGTCCCGAGAAAAGCGTGTGCCACGACGGGCTGTGGGACGGGTGCGAGTCGGTACGCTTGCGGGCCTCAGCTTCGCGCTGGACAACTTTGCCCAGTGCAGTACAGGCTTTAGTCCCACTGGGGGCACTCGCACCCCACTGTTCCCCCGACACGCACGCTCAGCTCCGCGCCACGCAAGTCGGTCAACTCCTCCTCCACATCCTAGCTACGTGGCATGGACAAGTCCTGTGTCACCGCGTACCCCCCCGTGCCCCACCGCCGCTAGCTTCCCACCCCACGACCGCGACCGCGACCTCGACCTCGACCTCGAACTCGGTCTCGGCCTCGGAGTGGGCCTCGGATCCGCGCCGCGCCACCGCGCTGTCCGTGCCCGAGGCGCAGGAGCAAGTGTGGGCGCAACTGCGCCGCGCAGGCACAGCAGTGGATGCAGACGAGTTTGCGCAGGTGTGGCAGTTGGCTCTGACGGACCTCGAGGCCGAAGGTACACTTACTGTTCTGCGCTTTGGCGGGGCCGGGGCCGGGGCCGGGGCGGAAGCAGGCCTGGGGGACGGGGAAACGCAAACGCTACTATTTACTGCGCGTGCGATTCGACCTATGGGATGTCGTGTGCGTGGGGTGGTGCGCGCGTTCGTACGTCGCCATCGCGTGTTGGGCACGAGTGTGATCCTGCTCCTCCTGGGTGTGGTGTGGGTGCGCGCGCGGGTACGTTCCACGGCACAGACTAAGCGGCAAGTACGCGATTTGGTCCAGATCGCCTTGGCTCGCTTGCAGCATGCGGCCATGTGCCATGCCATGTACCACCACCAACACCAACACCAAGACCAGCACGATGCAACGCCTGCGGAACGCTCGGCAGGCGCACCGACAGGGACAGGGACAGGGACAGGGACAGCGTGGCTCGCCAGTGCGCAACTGCGCGACGCAGTGTTAGCACACGAACCGCGCTTGGGGCACCGCCACCGTCTCTGGGCACAAGTCAGCTCCATCGTCCAAGCCAACACGAACGTGCGCACACGGCAAGTCAAGCATGCTGGCGACTGGGTCAAGGCATGGGAATGGATCGGTCCTTTGCCCAGCACCACTAACCTCACCACTAACCCCTCGACCTCTATCCCTACCGGTCCCCCCATACCCACGCCTATACCCACGCACACGGGGACGTCCTCGCGTGTCTCGTTCGGACCCGAGGAGACAGGCACGTCGGCAGAGGCCAGTCAGATGTTCCGCCCAGACGTGGCTGCAGAGTGGGAGGCAGAGGGGGACGCTGATCGTACGGGCGTATCGGCAGTAGAGGCGAGCAGGGTACTGCAGCCGCTCCCACTGCCGCCCCCGTTGGGCCCGAGATGACCGAGGCGCGCACCTTGCCCCTCCAGGGACGGTACTATTAGGCGGCGCGGAGGCAGCGCTGGCGGATCTGTGGAGACGGCCCTGTGGTGAGATGGCGCGGCGGAATGCACGCTGTCAAGTACTGTGGATTGGGGAGTGGGGATGGTGGAGAGTAGGTTGGGGATGGTGGAGAGGGGAGTGGGGATGGTGGAGAGTAGGTTGGGGATGGTGGAGAGGGGAGTGGGGATGGTGGGGAGTGGAGTGGGATGGTGGGGAGTGGAGTGGGGATGGTGGAGAGTAGATTGGGGATGGTGGAGAGGAGGGTTAGTGGTTAAGTGAGTGTGGTGGGGACGAGTGGGTGACCATCACCGATGACCCCATGGCTCACGTGACGTAAGGCAAGGCGGCGGACGCGTCGGGGCGTCCAAACACAACCAAACACCCATCCTTTGCGGGGGAATCGATTTCTATGGTTCGCCCTCTTCACCGCCACCTCCACTGCCACTATCCTCTCCATCGCCACTTCCATTCCCACTGTCCTCTGCACCCCCCACTGCGCTCTACTTCTCTCCCCCCCCCCCCTTCCCACCACCCACGCCATGCGCAAGGCCTCGACGCGCACACGCTCCTCCACCTCGCGCAGCGCGCCACGCGGCGCGCGCAGCGCCAAACGCGCTCCCCTCACCACCGCACCCGAACGCATCAACCGTCTCCCGTCCCACCCCGCTGGATTCCCCACTGCCGCCAGCACAAAGAGCACGGGATTACGCGGCGTCGTCCGCCCGCACATGCTCCCTTCTGCTCTAGCTACTGCTGCTACGGCCGGAGCAGTTGGCGCACGTCTGCGCCGCTCCGCCTCGGCTGGACATCCACCCACAGACCCACTCGCCGCGTCTGGCTCCGGCTCCGGCTCGGGGTCAGGCTCTGCTCTGGTCAGGCACTTCCTCAGGGTCAGGGTCAGGACCAGCATCGGAGCAGCTAGCCTGGTTGCTACAGCACCATGGTAGCTGTGACGCGGACCAACAGGAACTGCGATCGCGTTTGGCTACGGAGCAAACGCGTAGGACTCAAGTGCAAGATCAGTTGGCTTTGCTTCAAGCTGAGCTCCATAGTTACCGTACGAGTGTCACTCTGGCTGCTGAGCGTGAACGCGCTCAGAAACAGCTCGATGCTGAGGTACGTACCGTTCCCCCCCGTTTGGTCTTGGTGTGGTGAATGTGCTTGTTGTGGTGCTTGTTGTTGTTGAGAACGAAGCTGACATGGTCGTGTGTGCGCGTGCAGCTCGAAGCGTTGAAACGGCAACACGAACAAGAAACGGCTGCTCTGGAGCAAGCGCACCAAGCGCACCTGGCTAGGGTGGAAGAACCGCTCCACGCGCGCATCCGTACGCTGGAGCACAACCTTCACTTAGCCGAGGAGGAACTGAGTTCGCTTCGCACGGCGCAAGGGAAAGCGACGCGGGATCGAACGGAGTGGGCAGCGACGCAGGCGCAGTTAGAATCGCAACTTGCGCACCTAACAAGGCAAGTGGAAGAGATGCGTGTGCAGTTGCGCCTGGCCAACGCCGATGAGGACGGGTTGAAGCGGGAAAACGCGTACCTGGTCACGGAGCTGCGACAGGCCGAGACGTTACGTCGGAAACTCCACAACCAAATCCAAGAATTGCGCGGGAACATTCGAGTGTTTGCACGTGTCCGGCCGGCGGTACGGAACGATCGGGTGCAAGCGGGCCATGCGGGCGTGGAGGCGACGTTGGCTGATTTCCGATACCCAGGTGGACGCGAAGCTAATCAACTCCAAGTCGTTGCTGCGGGTGAGAATGCCATGGGAAGCAGTACGGTTCAGCGGCATACGTTTACCCTCGACCGCGTCTTTGGTCCCACCGCGCCGCAAACGGAAGTGTTTGCCGAAATTGCTAACTTGGTCCAGAGCGTCTTGGACGGATTCAATGTCTCCATCTTTGCCTATGGCCAAACGGGTTCGGGAAAGACACATACCCTCGAAGGTCCTCCCGAGTACTACCACCCCACCGGTGCCGCTGCTGGCTCTGCCTCTGCCGCAGGACCAAGTTCTGGTGCGAGTGGGGAGGCGGGGGAGCTGGATGGATGTCTACCCGACGCCGAAGCCGAGGCGCATCCGGACGCAGGCATGATTCCGCGCGCTGCATTTGCTCTGGAAGTTGGCGCAGCAGTTACGTTCGGTAGGGTGGACGTACGAGTTTGAAGGGCAAATGTTAGAGATTTACCTCGACACGATCAATGATCTGTTAGGTTCGCAAGCGCTGGACCAGACCAAGCACGAAATCAAACACGATCCAGTTACGGGTCGCACCACCGTCACAGGCACAGTGACTGTCCCGCTCGCCTCGCCAAGGGAAGTGTTTGCGCTACTGGACCGGGCCAAGGCTCGACGACAAGTAGCTGCCACATTGATGAACGAACGTTCCTCCCGCTCCCACTCGGTCTTTGCCCTGCGCGTACAGGGCTCCAACCCGCACACGGGCGAACGTACAGACGCTACCCTCCACCTCTCGTCGACCTTGCTGGCTCGGAACGGCTCAGCAACTCAGGCTCCGCTGCCCACCCTCAACGCCTCCGCGAAGCTCAGAGCATTATAAGTCCCTCTCAGCTTTGGCTGATGTGATTGCCGCCCTGTCTACCGCCCAGCACCGCGCTCCATCCTCCTCCAACCCCACTTCCTCCAACCCCAGCTCCAACCCGAGTACCAAGTCGGCCGCACCGCACATTCCCTACCGCAACTCGACGCTGACGTGGTTACTGAAAATTCGTTGGGCGGGAACAGCAAGACGTTGATGTTGTTGGCCTTGTCGCCGATGCTCGCGCACCAGGCCGAGTCGCTCTGCTCTCTCCGGTTCGCAGCTAAGGTCAATGCGACGCATGTCGGGCCAGCGAGGCGCGTTGTGCGCGGTGGGGATGCCGCGTGAAGGCTTGCCTTGGTACCGGTCAGGGCGAAGGTGAGGGTGAGGGCGAGGGTGAGAAGATAAGAAAAGGCAAGATGGCAATGTAGAGATGCGCAACGATGTGTACATTTGTTTGTTTGGTTGCGGTGGTTGTGGTGGTTGGTTGTGGTGGTTGTGGTAGTTGGTTTGTGGTGGTTGGTTGTGTTTTTACTTGTTTTGGTGCGGTACGAATGGGGTCTGTGTTCTACGTTCTGCCTTGTGCGTTTCTGTCTTCTGTCTTGTGCGTTCTACGACGGAGCGTAGACCAGACAGACGTCTGTGGTAGACGTACGTTAGAGCTAGACCGGCGTGTGCCTGGCCCATGCGCCACCTCCCGCCCCCCTTGGCCCGAGCGCACGAAGCGCAGCAGAGGACATGGCTGGGGACTGATGTACTGATGTACCGATGCATGATGGTACCCGAGGACGCACGCGACGCAGCAGGAGCAGAAAGCAGAGCGGATGCATTATGGTAGGAATGGAGTAGAATGCACTCCAATGCATCCATTCCATTCGATTCGATTCGATGGCCGCGGGGAGGGGCAAGGGGGGCTGGAGAACAGGAGTAGCCGAGCCGAAGTGAGGGATGTGACATGTGACATTGTGTTTGTGTGACATGGAACATGGGGCATTGTGTGACAAGTCACATGTCACAGCCACCCCACCTCGGTCACAGCCCCTTGGCCCTCCCATGCCGGCAACGTCTCGCGTTCCGACTCCCGCTCCGGCTCCCTTTGGGGGATAGCCGTCCCCGGCGTGGTAGCCGACATCGAACTCGACGTCAGAGTGGAAGTGGAAGTCGGAGTGGAAGGGGAAGCCATAGCCAAAGGGAACGAGGACGAGGAGAGGGTAGGTCGGGAAGCCCAGGGAGTCCGGGTCGCAGCTAACGGTCCTGAACTTACCACTCCCCCTGTGCCGACCCCCCGTCCGGATCCAGGTCTGGCACCTAGGCCCGGAGTGCGACCCAGCGGTGCACCTGCCATGGAAGCAGTCATATAAGGGGCCATGGAAGGCGCCATGGAAGGCGCCATGGAAGGAGGTGCAGCGCCAGAGAGGGGGTTCAGTACGATGGCGAATACGTTCGGCGACCCAGTTGGAGTCCGAGAGCGTGAGGTCATTGGGCTTGTACGGCGGGAGGAGCTACGAGGCACAAGGCACAAGTCACAAGACAAAGACAAAATCAAACGCAAAGGGGAAGGGAAAGGGAGGGAGTAGAGTAGCGTAGAGTAGGGAGGTACGAAGTACATCCGCATCCATCCCATCATTCCAATTCGAAAGGTAGGGTCAGGTACTGTTCTACCCCTCGGGGCTCTGTGTCGTCACAGGCAAGAGGGAAGAGGGAAGAGGTGGGGTACGTACACGTTTCACGCCGTCATAAGACCACTGGGACCCCTGCACGTCCCGAATCACCTTGGCGCGGCGCGGGGCTTGCTGGCCGTCGTGCTGCGACGAGTCAGGATGGGGAGGCGGGTGGGAGCGCAAGACGCGCAAGGCGCCCTGGACAAAAGGGACAAACAAGCGTGTGTCCAGGACGCGGAACGTGACTTGGTCCACGCGCAGAAAGAATCGTTGTAACACCAAGATGGCCGAGGGCATCACTCGCTTCCCGTGCCACGCCGTCAATGAAAGGACACCAAACCGATCCAATCCGATCCGAACCAAACCGATCCGAACCAAATCCAAACAACACCCCCACGTCAGAGTATCCCTTCGTCGTCAGTATCTCCGTCCATCTGCGCATGGCTCCAACCCGAACCGCATTTTGCTCCACCTCGTTGGGTCACACCACCACCCCACCCCCCATTCCCATTCCCATCCCAACACGACCGATCCGCAACGTACCACCTTAACATCCACGACGCTAGAACCATTATCATGCAGCTCATCTTCAAACAAGATGAGCTGATCAAAGAATAAGATCGGTTCCGATCCTGCGCCCAACTGTTCCACGGGGATCCGGTCCGTACGCTCCGTCGCACGTGTAAACCCACAGTTCGGATCCAAGTCCCCAGGCGCAAAAGCGGATCCGTCTCGCTCACGTCCCAGTCCGCCGATGCGCTACCCACCCCGCCAGGCCACAGCGTCGAATACGTCCAATCGAATTTCTTCACCATCGCCCGGCCGCACTGGGAGTAGCAGTACCACCGCGTAGTAGCAGTACCACCAGCAGTAGTAACGGCAGGAGCAGGCACACATAGGAAGACAGGACGTTAGGTCCCGCAGGCAGGTAGGCATGCAGACAGGTAGACAGGACCAACGAGGGGATGAGGCAAGAGCGGGGGGACGTACCGAGCCTGTCCCCAAGCCGAAGCATGGGACACCTTGAGTAGTGCGTCGGTAGGAGCCGAGGGGTTGAGCGAGGCGGGGGGGGGGGTGGACGGTGGGCACCACGGACAGACGCTAAGGCATGTTCAGGATCAAATGTGTAAGTACGACGGGAGGGGAGGTGGAGGAGCACAAGTCGGTTGTGCGGGAAGACCATTTCAGGCAACGTGATGCCAACGCGCGTCTCGAGCGTCGCAAGTTCACGCGCACTCCCAATAGGACCGCGGGAAGTGGTCACCAGCCAGTCGCCTAGACGGATGGCGCGGTGGTGGATGCGGCTGGGAGGGAGCGGGAGGGAAGAAGGTAAGGGCGCATCAGGGGACGCGCCAGGGGCCGTGGCGGTGGGCGCAAAGTTGGGCCGGAGAATGGTGGTTTGGCCCAGCTGGTACTCGACACCAGTAGATGCGCATCGGTGCGCCTCCCACGTCCAGCCATCCGAGGACGGTGGCGGTGGCGGTGGCGGTGGCATGAATGGTGGTGGTGGTGGTGGTGGTGGGGCAGACGGGGGTTGGCCAGTGCAACAACGGGGCACCACTCCGGATTCCGCTATTCCGCCCAGGCGCCCCATTCCGCCAGGGCAAGCTGGGGAGGTAGGCGCCGGTGCAACGGCCGTCACGTGCACGTGTGTGGTTGGCTTGTCTGCACCGGCCCCCCTTTGCACAGGAAGGCGTACTTATGCTTGACAAGATGCGATGGGCTGCTGCCCCGAGTGGATATCGATTGGTGTTCGTTCAACGTTCACGCCCCTCAGGCGCCAAGGCGAGGAGGTGGCGCTGAGTCTGCGCAATCTGCTCCACCACCGTTGGATCCTCCTCCAGCGCCCCGGCGCCCGTGCCCCTGCCCCCGGTCCCAGCACCCTTCTTTCCCCCAGCCCCTTCTGCGGCAAACAGCGTGTCGAGCGCCTGGGCACGGCGGCGCGCGTGCGCGTGTTCCTTCGCCCGCTCCAGACGCCGCAGACGGTAAATTTGCCTTCGCTCCTGGTCCATCGCATGTAGCTGCGCCTTCTTGATCGTTCCTGTTGTCGTGTACGTCGCCCCAAAAATCCATAAGCCAAAACAACAGACAAAGGCCAAAAGATAAAAGACAATACGATCCAGATCCAGTCAGTACATACACAGCCGTATACTACCGCAACCAGCTGCCCAACTGCCCAACGCCAATGCTAGCTGGCCCCAGCAGTCAAGGAGACAGCAAAGACAAAACAAAACGAAGACAGAGACAGAGACAAAACGAAGCAAGCACGTACCAGCCAAGTGCTTGCACACGATCCTACATCGTACCCGGTCGACGTGGGAGACCATCGTACAGCCGCCCAGACGCAACGTGCCTGGTCCCTTGCACAACGGACCAAGACGGTACCGGTACGTGGGTTGTAATAGCGAATCGCGACGTTGCCCGCGGCCAAGCCGGCACCCCCATCGCCAAAGTACGTTTCCAGTGCGGCGCGAATGGTTTGCTGGATAGTTTGCGCTGTCACACTTGCAGGTACATGCTCCGCGCGCGTAAGTACGATGCCAGGCTCGGGTCCGACCCGGTCGGTAACGCACTGAGGGATAACAGTAGCCACCGGTTCTGCTCACCACCACCATCCCAGACCACGCGAAGACGAACGAACCAAGAACAACACAACAACAACACACAACAACACAGCAACAGCAACAACAACAAGGAAAAGGGTGTAAGCAGAACCGCGCGTTGGGTTGAGGACTGCCAACGTACCTTGAAGCGAACCATTTGGAGGCACAAACGAGACCACCACCAGTCGCCACGCAGGCAACGACAAAAAAAGTTGCCATCCGCTACGCCTTGCTGTGCGTGGTTGAGGTTGAACGTTAAACGGGAAATGGGCGCACGGCGCGGCGGAAACAGTTTTTTGAAATTCCGCTCGGGCGTCCCAGGCAGTCCGTGGATTGTTGATTTAATTTTCCAACCAAGAACACAACACCCACTGCAGACTCCCATGGGCCATCTGCCCTCCTTGTTCCTCACCCTCACCCTCGCTGTTCATGGTGAACACGACCAAGAGCGAGGGGTGGAAATGTATGATCGCTGCGAGATCTGCAAGCTCAAACTCTGGCCTGATGCCTCACGGGCGCCCACGACCAAGCCCATAAAAGTCTCGAGGTAGGATCAAGATACAATCCGCGACTCAAAGTGCCAGCGGGGACTGCCTGCCTGCATTGAAGTGGTCGGCGCGAGCGGGATTGTGGCAGGCACAAGTAGAGTACAATGCAATCCGGGGGGAGGGGGGGAGGATGATGATAGGATCGATAGACAAAAGTACAAGTACAAAAACAAAAACAAAAACAACCAAAAGGGAAGAAGGCGACCAAGGCCAAGGCACTACTACTGACGCACCCCCCGGGCCAATAAGGATCTGCGGCACCGATCATGCGAATCAGCATGTACAGCCTGGATCCGTTGCGAACGTGCTGGTCCCATAGGCTCTTGCCCTCTTCCAGCCGCTTACCACGAAAAATCAAGTGGCTACCCTGCTGGTACCGGGGGACGCCACACTTGGCTTCCACGAGGAGCTGAACCTCAAGCTCCGTGTCGTCGGACTGCACGTCAAACACTTACGTCAAACCAACCACATGATGCACTAGGACGCGCATGCTTTTTTCCTGCGCAGGTGCAAGTGGCACCAAGTGCAAATCGACTCGTTCTCCATGTCCTCATACTCTGTCAAGCGCCGCTCATTGATAAGTGGGCCATGGGTGCCCAGGGGAACCACAGGAGCTGCTGCTGGATCAGCGTACCCTCTTCCTCCTGGATGCGCGCTTTGAGGCTGAGGACAGTATCGGCGGGACAGACGTCGAGCATGAGAAGTTTGTGGGTGAACGTAAGGACAAACAAGCGCATGACCGCTTTGTTCCGTCGACCAGGCCTCCACAACGGGAGACCACAGAGGCACAGGCGCATCCTATCCTGTCGCCGCGACATCAAGTGCAAAATGGAGTCGGCGAAGCCGTGCCTGCGCAGCGGCCGGTGGTCCGGTCGGATCCGTCGCGAATCGAAAACGGGCCCACGGATCCGATCCAAAATCAGAATCTGTTCTGGGGGAGGCGTGCCATGCAGCGCGTGGCTTTTGGCCATCAACGTGCTCGTATCTATCTTCCGAGTCCGTCTCGATCCGCAAGGTTGGACCCGATATGGCGTCCTGACCAAAATGGTCATCTTGTCCAGCAGGGAAAACGTGTTCTTCCCCAGCCATTCAGATACTTTGTACTGCGACAGAACCCTGTATCGTCCTCGAGCATTTCGTCAGTGAGATCGCACCAAAGCCGCTGCTGCCCAACGGGCGTCCCCACCTCTTTCTCGATCGCAGCCTTGAACCGAGCCACAGAATCTTCCGAATCGAGCTGCACATGGACCGTCGTTCGGTCCACCGTGCGAACCACCAGTTCCACCCGCCCCCAGACGGAACTTGGCTCCGTGGTACACCGGCTCGTCAATGCCGTACTCGGCAAGCCTCCGCGCGTCGTCCAGGTACGCGTGGCCAGTGAGAATCAAGTGCTGCTGGTCCAGCGGCAATGCGGTCGTTGCGCGGATCTTGGCCTTGAGGTCGGCAGTGGTATCGGTGCGCGGATCGACGTGCACGCCGACGTAGCCCGAACGGATCCCGTGCCGAGTTGGAGATACATGCTGCGGTCCAGGGAGGAAACAGGTGGTGGTGGGGAGACCGAACGAAGAAAGGCGAGAGTGACTAGTGACTGGTGATGAGGGTGCACAGCGGATGCATTACTGGGTGTATGTTACTAGCTGACTTGTATGTGCCACCTAGTAATTAGCTCTTCGTGGTCGACAGCCAAAACCACGTCCCGAAGGTAACACTGCCCCCCCTGCGGTAGTGCGCGCGTGACCAGTGTCGCACGCTGCGCATGCGCTCCGCAACAGCCGGCTGCTGTTGCCCTGGATCAAGCATCCCAGGTCCGACGTTCGCTCCCTTTGCCGCGTCTCTGCGCTCCACGTATGCGCTCCACTGAGACTGGAGCACCGCCGCTCAGAGGTTCTTGACACCCCACACTAAGTCTCACGTCGTACAACCACCGCCATTGCACCACGACGCGAGTATAGTCTACTATGACGCCAGATGAACCGGTCGGTTTAGGCGCAGCGTTTCTTTGCCCTAGCCTTGAGCGCTTGAGCGCTTGAGCCCTGTCAATGAGGTTACAGTTATACTCGTCTAGGGACGAGGGAAGACTCACCCCATTAATCAACCCTTGGATTAATTAATGAAAGCAAAATCTCTCCTTCATCAGCGATGGAAACCAGGTCGGATATGCCACGCTATTCGACCCTCCCTGCGACGGGGAAACCCAGGAAGCGTACGAGGTGGTGGGACCGGTGTGGGTGCAGACAGCGGTAGGTCAGGAGAGTCAGTTGGGGCTTGCTCTGTTGCTGCTTAGCGCTTACTGCCAGTATTTTGGCCATGGCGCACGGACCCCAGTCTCTGACATATGACATGTGACACGCGACCGCCGGATCACACGTCACGTGATGCGTGCGTGCAAGACGTTCGTTGCGGTCTCGTGTGCGCTGCCGTCGGTTGTTCCTGGCGATGGCGATGGCGATGGCGGCGACGGCGATGGATGGAGGTGGCGTGGACGTGGACTTCGGATGGGACGGTGTACCCGACGCGGGAGATGGCGGTGGGAAGGGTGGTGCAGCAGCAGTTTGCCGCTAACAAGATTGCCTTTCTCCGCTCTTCGCCCCCGTATCTGGCCGGCTTTGCCGAGTTGAACCTCGAGTGGGCCGCGTCGTGGGAGACGGGCGCGTGGGCGGATGCGCCGGAGGACATGTCGGAGGACGCGGTGGAGCTCCCCGCAGCGCGCCCCACGAGCAACTCTGCACCCACGCCACCGCCTAAGCGCCACGCGACGCATCCCCGCCCCACCTGGGCCCTCCCATCCAGCCTTCCGCCCACGTCGGTCCCATCCAGACCGCCTTTACCTGCTGCATCCACGACTGCCCTTTCCTCCTCCTCGTCCTCCCGCACCTCGCGCCGCCGCCCATCCCGCCTTCCCTTCCGCCACCGACGACCCCCAGCCCGCAGGGTGGACCATCCGCACCTACACCGCCCGCCACGCCGACGCCTGTCCCTGCCTACCCGGCCTGACCAGAGCACGCCGCGGGGGTGGCGCGAGCAGGTGTTAGCTGCGCTCTCGCACGACTCGATGACGACACCCTGCTGCAGATGACCCCAAGCTCGTGCCCAACGCTACCCCTTGACCTGGACAGTGCGTGTCGCGTGTCTCCTCCATCCCATTCGCTCGCTGACCTCCTGCTTCTCCGCGCCGTGCCG